>JAGFNQ010007317.1:88228-114917 GCA_024364735.1 Boesenbergia rotunda | reverse complement strand
TATGGGTCGGTCGTCATCTTTTCCTTGTTCCAAATTCCCCTTCGCCCTGAAGTTTTTTATTGCTTCTTTTTCCCAAAAAGACAAGAACTGGGTGATTTCTTCTTCCAGGCCCGACCTGGCATTTCCTTCCTATCGAAACTTCTGACCTCTAACAAGGGTTGGAAGGAACGATATTTCTACATTCGCCTCGTCCTGCCCCCGCTCTGGCCGGTCGGGTGGCTAGTGAACTTTCCTTCTCCCCCACCCCTTCACAAGAACTTCCAAACCTCTGACCGGTATATATCTGCCTCCTCCAAGATCAGGGGTCGGCACTTCCATGGGGGACATCTACTGAGCGAGGACATTCTCTCTGTGTTCAGACTCAGCCCGGCGCCGATTCGCCGACCTACTTCCTTCGGTAAGCTCTCGGTTTCCTTCCTTTTCCTCTTATGGTCATCTGACCGTTGTTTATTCTACAGCCCTTATGATGCAGCCGGCAGCTCCAGAGGAGGGCTACGGCCTGGATGCCACCAAGCAGTTAGCCCAACGAGAGGCCGCCCTGCCTACCACCGATGCAGCGCACCTCGCTTCTATCATGCCGATGCCAGCCGACGAGTAGATCTCCTGGTCTGGCTCTGAAGATGACCAGCCTCTCCTTCTTCGGTGGAAGCGAGCGCGCCGAGACGAACCCACACCCTTACCGACCGTTCTAGTAGAGGCATCTTCTAGCTGGCCAAGCGGTCGGCGAGAGGGCAAGGAGCCCACAATCGAGTATCCGGCGCTGCCGTCCCCTACGCCTCGGGCATCTTTGGAGGAACCTGCTTCTCCTCAGTCGGGGGAGTCCGCCCCATCCCGGTCGGCAGGTTCGCCAACAGCCTCATTGATGCATCTCCTACTACCCTCCCTCGCCGACCGCACTATGAGCTTGAGGGTGCCGAGTGGCTCGGCCCCGATCCGGACGCAGGCTGTGTAGCTGCATGGCTTGATGGCTAACCGCTTCCTCCATGGCCTGCGAGAGGATGACTTTCGTAGCCCGAGCATCTGGGAGGACAACTTCATGTCCACAGCCACCTAGGTACGCCAAGTCGGCTTCTGTTTCTGTCTTATGTCTTCTTCGGTCGATGTACTAACAAGTCTTTCTCTATGCATTGCAGTTTTGGTCCACGATCTATAGCATGACTATGTCCATGCTGGCCCATGCCAAAGCTCAGATCTGAGCAGAGCGGCAAGTGGAACATTTGATGGCTCGGCATCGGCACACCCACCTGGCTTCCGATGATGTCTCCCTGAATGGCCTGAGGGGCGAGGTGATCGCGCTGCAGGACCAGCTGGTTAATTCAGAGGAGCAACTGGAGACCTCCCGAGCACAACTCATCTCGTCCGACACTACGGTGGCCCAGTCATGACTCCGAGTCACCCAGGCCGAGCATACACAATGTCGAGCCTGGTGGATCAAGGATCGGCCGCAGGCAAAACTTCAGAAGACTCAAGACGAGCTTCATGAGGCTAACCAAGCTGGCAATCCTCTTCACACACACCTGGCGGCCAAGGAGCAAGAAGTCGGCTCGCTGACGAGCCAGCTAGCCGATTGGGAGACCGAGCTGCATGCCCAGGCCGAGGAGCTAGGTCGGCTACATGAGCAGTAGGCAGCCTGGGATGCATCTCGGGCGGAGCTCGAGGAACTTCGTGTTAGTAATATGAGAGAAGTGTCCTAAGGCAATCGCCTTATGATTGTAATCATTTACTTTAATAAATGAATATTCACTATTTGAGTATACATGTTCGTGTATTTGATTGAGATCTTAAACTCATTTACTGAATGTCCGCAATACAATTCACAGCATGAGAGAATTTGTGATGAATTCACAACTAGTGATTATCTCTACATGTGCAATTGTGAAGTATTGAAATTGTCCCTAGTCGATGAATTAATAAATTAGAACACTATCAATTCTGTTGAGACTAGCATGGGTTATTCTCTAATCAGCTGATTCTCACTGGTTGGTGACATTGGGATGTCCGGAGATAAACATGAATGCTAGTTAAGACTTCATATGGTAATTTACATATAGATATGTCAATGAAGTTCTTACTGCAGCTTAAGTGCGATGTTCCTTTGACTTGCGGTGTTCAAGTCATCTTGGTCATGGAGACTTATACTTTGACATCTTAAGCAAGCATCTCTAAGGAGGTGTGGACCCAGGATGGTTGGGTATAAGCCGAATTGCCCGAAGATGTTTGAACAGCCTACAAAGGATTCACCACTCCTTGCGAGGAGATGTATACCCAAGACCTATCGTCGGATTGTTACTCGAAGCCTCTGGCCAGAGCATCACATGTTCAGAGTATGAATCTCTCAGAAACATGAGAGTAATTAGAATCCGTTGGACGAGAAAGACATAACATGGGCTAGGTGTGACGTAGTCAGCCTAGTGGGGACTGACACACATAGACCGTGTCCCGAACCTAGTGGGTATAAGATGGTGAAGGGAATGGGGCACAACTCATTATAGCTACTGAAGGGTTTCAGAATTATTTCTGAGGTCAACCGTTGATCTTTCGATTAATTAGGGATCATGATGTACTACTAGGTGCCACTCATGATCGTTCTATAATTGGTCAATTATAGACGACCAACATAAATCGAAAGCCTATTTATTCACACGCACTACGAGTAATCCGAGGAATTTAAAATGAGTTGAAAATTGGATTTTCCGATCAAGAGAAATAAGTCGAATCTGAATTTATCAGAGGCGCACCGGAAGCTTAAAAAGGCTAAGTCTTTTGAAGGCTTATCAAACGCGATTTGTTTTATAAAATTATCGATAAAGAAATTTATATAAAGAAATTTATTTTCATGGAAAATAAAATAAACTTTGGATTGATTTATTTTATTTTATAAAATCAATTAGGAATTGATTTTTCCATGATAAGAAAAATTTATATAATAAATTTCTTGTGAGAATTTATTCCATAATAAAAGGGGAGATGTGTTTGTTTTTATTATAAACTTAGTTATAATAAAACTTGGCATAACGGAATAATTCATAGGAAAATTTATAAGATAAATTTCTTATGAAAATTTATTCCGTTAGAAGGGAGAATTGGCGATGGAGAGGCTACTATATAAAGGAACCAAGGCAAGGCTTGAATTCCAATCAAGAGATTAAGAAGCAAGCCCTCTCTCTCTCCTTCTCTCCCTCTACCTCCTCTAGGGCCGGCGCCCTCTACCTCCTCTAGGGTCGGCGCCCTCTCCCTCCTCTAGGGCCGGCGCCCCTTCTGGTTGCCGTGAGCCACATCCACCAAGAAGGTGCCGAAGAAGAAGAAGAAGCGGGTCGCAACTCCTTCCTTCCCCGGAATCTTGATTCCGTTACTTGGTGGTTAGTTTCCATCTCTCTCTCTTGGTATTCTTGTCATGCCTTTGGAGAATCTAGTAGTTCTTGTCGGCACGAAACTCGTGGCTTTGCGAAGTCATCTCGAAGAGAACTCGGCGTGGACGTGAATAGAGGCAGAGCTTCCAAGGGATACTACGGTTGGATCTCGTCCCTTTCTACGAGTTACGCGAGGTATTAAGTAAATTAGTTTACTTTCTGCAAAATTTTAAATGTATGATCATGTCTCCACAACTTAAGGTTGCATGCTAGATACGTGGTTAAAATAATTTAAGAAATTATTTATGCTAAACCTTCCGCTGCACGTAATTAAATTTTAAAATTACGAACCCATATCCATGTCAACATGCACCCGGTCCCAACAGTGGTATCAGAGTCAGTTAGTGTTCGACATAATCATATAATTGTTTTGCGGAAAACTTTGTCATGATCTCAATTTTGGAAAATTTTCCAATTATGGAAACCTTCCAATTATGATAAATTTTAGATTTAGGAATTTCAAAGTTTGGAAATCCTCATGAAATTTCACAAACTTTTGAAATATCCTAGTTTCTGAAATTTTATGATAATTGTGAAAACATCCCATTTTTGGAAACTTTCCAATTTTGGAAATTTCCTATTTTGGAAAATTTTCAATTTTGGAAATATGTAAGTTTTCTTTGTACCAAAAACTTACAATTATTCTGAAAACCTATTATGAAGTCTCGCAATTTTGGGCACTTTCTTTCAAAGAAAGTCTAGACAAATTTATGGATAATTAAATGACAATTAAATTCGAATTACTTTTATATTATCAACAAAAAATTTTATTTTGGATTGAGCCTCGGGGAGCCGTCCAATTTAAAGTTAGTTGTTGTAATTTAATTTCCTAATTTTGAATAAAATTGTCATGTTTAATTTGGTTACGCCTCGGGGAGTGGACCAAATTAGATTTACAACAAATTACTTTTTTTTGGGTATCTGAGCCTCGGGGAGCCACCCAAAGAAAATATTTTGTTGTAATTAATAAATCCATAAATAAAATATGTAATCAAATCTTGGAAATTTTGAGGTGATTCTCAAACATAATTTCCTTATTTGATTTAAGAGGTGATGCTCTTACATATTGTTGTCTCCAAAATTAATTAGAAAAATGGTTTCCTATAGAGTTTTCTTAAATAAGATTTTCATGAAAATAATATGTGGTTGAATTAAGGGAATCTGTTTCTTAATTTAATAAGATTTGATTTAGAGAAATCAAAGTCTTAAACATATTATTTCCGAAATTGATTATGACAATTTAAGAAATTGTTTCCCAAAACAATTCCTTGAATAAAGTATGAAATTAGAATTAGGAAATCCGGTTCCTAATTCAATTAATGAGACTTGATAAATTAAGTCACATACATACTTTATTAAGGAAATCATTAGTACATGACATAATTATATGTCATGAATGTGCTTAGAAAAGAAAGGATGAGACCCAAAACCCCTTACAAAATATTAAGCCCAACACCTTCCATTAATATGGTTAGAACCGGAGTTTTGTTTCTCGTTTGGGTTGATGGACACATCTATGCCCGGCTTGAATCTCAACATGTTCAAACCATGGAATTAGTTTATGATTAATATAGTTGGAGTCAGAGGTCAATCCTTAGTTTTGGTTGTTGTACACATCCAAGCCTGACTAAACGGTTGAATGAACTCCAACCATATTAAAACTATTTCTTGATTAATGGGTCAGCCTTAAGCTTGGAGCATCGATTTGTTGTGCCACAGCCAAGGTCGATGTAAAGAGAGGTGCAGTTGGGTGCTATGTATATTGTTGCATACTTGTTAATGAGTTAACAACCCAATGATTTATGCAAACATTCAATTAGTTGATAGCATAAAGTGATAGTTACATATATGTGATATGTAATCGGTATAATTACCTACCTTCATAGCTAAGAATAACTTGATGGCCACAGCCATGGTTGTTCTTATCTATGGTTGGATATCAACCTATTTGGAGGTGTTCCTACGATCTCCCGAATTGATAAAAAGGGTTATTCAATTCGAAAAATAAAAAGGATTTAATTAATGTATGTTGATGCATTCTTTATCATTCTTCTCACATAAGCTCAATTTGTATTTCTAGGATAATCACTCGATCATGTCTTCTCTGAATTTGCGTTCCATTTTGGACACCAATAAACTGACTGGGTCAAACTTCATGGACTGGCTTCAAAACCTGAGGATAGTCCTCAAGGCAGAGAAGCTTACGTATGTCCTTGAAGAACAACTTCCCAAACGTCCTCCAGAAGATGCAACTCCAGACCAGTTAGTGGCCTATCAGAAACATGTGACCGTTTCTGAACTTGCGAGTTGCATCATGCTAGCCTCTATGGTACCTGAGCTGCAAAAGCAGCATGAGCATATGGATGCTTATACCATCATCTTCCATCTTCATGAGTTATTTGAAGAGCAGGCGAGATCCGAAAGGTTCGAAGTCTCCAGACTCCTCTTCACCTCTAGGATGCAGGAAGACACTTCTGCCTCACAGTTTGTGTTAAAGATGTTGGGGTACATTGAGCGACTGAGCACACTTGGTTTTGCAATGGATCATGAACTAAGTATTAACTTAATTCTGCATTGTTTGCCCAAAAGTTATTCACAATTTGTGATTAACTATCGGATGAACAAGCTGGAGACTACCATTCCTGAGTTACTCAACCTACTGAAGACTATAGAGCCTTCTGTAAAGCAAGATCAGAAGACGGTACTGTTAGTTGGTTCCTCGAAGAAAGGTTCTAAGAGGAAGGCCAAAGAACAGAATAAAGGAAAGAAGAAAAAGGCCAAAAAGACTGAAAAGACACCAAAAGCCATTTGCTATCATTGTGGCAAGGAGGGTCACTGGCGAAGAAACTGCAAGGTTTATCTTGAATCTTTAAAGAAGAAGGCATCCGATGCCCCATCCTCTTCAGGTATCTTCGTTATTGAATGTCACTCTATTTCCTCAGATACCTGGGTACTTGATACTGGGTGTAGCTCACATATATGTAATGACATACAGGGGCTAAGGAATAGAAGAAGACTAGTCAAGGGAGAAACGAATCTGCGAGTTGGAAATGGAGCAAAGATTGCTGCTGTTGCCATCGGAACATATTTGCTAAAGCTCCCTACTAGACGTGTCTTAGAATTGGATAATTGTTATTTTGTTCCTTCGTTAATAAAGAACATTGTATCTATTTCATGTTTGAATGAAAAGGGTTATCATTTAACTTTTAGAAACAATTGTTGTTGCATAACTTTAAATGGTGTTCTTTATGGGATCGGAACTTTGTGCAATGGTATCTACACGTTAGATTTATTCGGTGATGTTTTCAATATCGAAGTTAGCAACAAACGTGCTTGAATAGATAATCGAATAGACTCCTATACGTGACATTGTCGTCTTGGCCATGTAAGTAAGAAACGCATGACCAAATTACACCGATGTGGAATTTTGGAATCATTTGAACCCGGTTCATTTGATACATGCGAATCATGCTTGAAAGGCAAGATGACCAAATTACCCTTTTCCGGAAAAGGTAATCCAGTGGGAGAATTGCTTGGTCTAATACATATTGATGTATGTGGACCAATGTCAACTCTTGCACAAGGAGGCTATAGCTACTTCATTACCTTTATCGATGATCACTCACGATTCGGGTGTGTGTTCTTGATGAAACACAAATCTGAAGCTTTTGAGAAATTCAAAGAGTTCAGAAATGAAGTAGAGAAACAGCTTGGCAAAAGTATTAAGATACTTCGATCCGATCGGGGTGGTGAATACTTAATTAAGTCAAGAGTTTCAAGATTATCTTAGGGACAATGGGATATTGTCTCAATGGACTCCGCCATATACACCACAGCATAATGGTGTATCTGAGAGGCGTAACCGAACCTTGATGGACATGGTTAGATCTATGATGAATCATGCAACTCTTCCAAAATCCTTTTGGGGCTATGCGCTTAAGACAGCTGTTTACTTGCTAAACAGAGTCCCGACTAAGGTAGTCTCTACTACTCCATATGAGATGTGGAATAGTAAGAAACCTCACTTAACTCACCTTAAGATATGGGGTTGTCCTGCTTATGTGAAGCGGACTGTATCAGACAAATTGGATGCAAGTCTGATAAATGTCTATTTATTGGATACCCTAAGGAAACGAAGGGTTACCAATTCTATCATCCCTTGGAACAAAAGGTGATTGTTTCAAGGCATACTGTGTTTCTGGAAAAAGAATTTCTTTTACAAGAAAACAGTGGGTGTAGTATTGAACTTGAAGAAGTTCAAGAAACTCCAATAGACATTACAGAGACACCTAGTCTAGACCCACAACCAATAACTCATAATGATGAGCTATCGGTTGAACCTAAAACAACGCCACTTCTTCGTAGATCTGATAGGACACGCAATATTCCAGAGAGATATGGATTTCTCGACGAACCTATCAGTTATGATGATGTTCTGAAAAGTTCAGAAAGGGACAAATGGCTTGAAGCCATGAAGTCGGAAATGGATTCCATGTACGAAAATCAAGTATGGGACTTGGTTAACCCACCTGAAGGGATTAAGCCCATAGGGTGCAAGTGGGTTTTCAAGAAGAAAACCGACATGGAAGGTAATGTTGTTACCTTTAAGGCTAGATTAGTGGCAAAAGGATATCGTCAGAAACAAGGAATTGATTATGACGAAACCTATTCGCCAGTAGCTATGCTTAAATCCATTCGGATGCTCCTAGCCATAGCAACTCATTATGATTATGAGATATGACAAATGGATGTGAAAACAGCTTTCCTTAATGGAAACCTACTTGAGGATGTATACATGATACAACCTGAAGGTTTCACATCGGTTAATAAAACCAAAATATGCAAGCTTCGACGATCCATATATGGAGTGAAGCAAGCATCCAGGAGCTAGAACATCCATTTTGATGAGACAATCAAAGAATTTGATTTCTCACAAAATCCTGACGAACCTTGTGTATACAAGAAGGTTAGTGGGAGTGCAGTCGTATTCCTAGTATTATATGTCGATGACATATTACTTATAGGAAACGATATATCAGTCTTACAGTCGGTTAAAATTTGGTTGTCCAAAACTTTCTCCATGAAAGACTTGGGAGAAGCAACCTATATCCTTGGGATTAGAATCTATAGAGATAGATCAAAACGGTTGCTTGGTCTTTCGCAGTCTACATATATAGACCGAGTGCTAAAAAGGTTTAGCATGTCAGAATCCAAGAAAGGTTACCTTCCCATCAGGCATGGGATCAACCTTTCAAAGTCTATGTGTCCGCGCACAGAAGACAAGAGGATTTGCATGAATAAGATTCCTTATGCATCCGCGATAGGATCTATCATGTATGCTATGTTATGTACTAGGCCCGATGTATCGTATGCTCTGAGTATCACGAGCAGATACCAGTCTGATCCAGGAATGGATCATTGGGCGCCTGTCAAGACAATCCTTAAGTACTTAAGAAGAACTAAGGATGTGCTCCTAATATATGGAGAAGGAGATATGATAATACGTGGGTATACAGATGCCAGTTTTTAGACAGATAAGGATGACTCCAAATCTCAGTCTGGATACGTATTTACTTTGAATGGAGGCGCAATAAGTTAGAAGAGTTCCAAACAAGACACTGTAGCGGATTCTACCACGGAAGTGGAATATATTGCGGCTTCGGAAGCAACAAAAGAAGCAGTCTGGATCAAGATGTTTGTCTCAGAACTTGGTGTGGTTCCAACCATTGATGAAGCAATACCGGTTTACTACGACAACAATGGAGTTATTGCACAAGCAAAGGTACCAAGGTCTCATCAGCGATCCAAACACGTGCTTCGCCGCTATCATCTGATCAGAGAGATTATAAATAGGAATGATATACAAATTGAGAAAATTCCCACTGAAAGGAATTTAGCGGATCCTTTAACTAAGGCCTTGCCTCAAAGTAAGTTTGAGGGTCATGTTAGAGCCTGTGGTATTGGATATCGTAGCGATTGACATTAGGCCAAGTGGGAGTTTGTTAGTAATATGAGAGAAGTGTCCTAAGGCAATCGTCTTATGTTTGTAATCATTTACTTTAATAAATGAATATTCACTATTTGAGTATACATGTTCGTGTATTTGATTGAGATCTTAAACTCATTTACTGAATGTTCGCAATACAATTCACAGCATGAGAGAATTTGTAATGAATTCACAACTAGTGATTATCTCTACATGTGCAATTGTGAAGTATTGAAATTGTCCCTAGTCGAAGAATTGATAAATACGGACACTATCAATTCTGTTGAGACTAGCATGGGTTATTCTCTAATCAGCTGATTCTCACTAGTTGGTGACATTGGGATGTCCGGAGATAAACATGAATGCTAGTTAAGGGAACTAGTTCATTGGAGTGACTAGCTGTAAGACTTCATATGGTAATCTACATATAGATATGTCAATGAAGTTCTTACTGTGGCTTAAGTGCGATGTTCCTTTGACTTACGGTGTTCAAGTCATCTTGGTCATGGAGACTTATACTTTGACATCTTAAGCAAGCATCTCTAAGGAGGTGTGGACCCAGGATGGTTGGGTATAAGCCGAAGTGCCCGAAGATGTTTGAACAGCCTACAAAGGATTCACCACTCCTTGCGAGGAGATGTATACCCAAGGCCTATCGTCGGATTGTTACTCGAAGCCTCTGGCCAGAGCATCACATGTTCAGAGTATAAATCTCTCAGAAACATGAGAGTAATTAGAATCCGTTGGACGAGAAAGACATTACTTGGGCTAGGTGTGACGTAGTCAGCCTAATGGGGACTGACACACATAGACCGTGTCCTGAACTAAGTGGGTATAAGATGGTGAAGGGAATGGGGCACAACTCATTATAGCTGCTAAAGGGTTTCATAATTATTTCTGAGGTCAACCGTTGATCTTTCGATTAATTGGGGATCATGATGTACTACTAGGTGCCACTCATGATCGTTCTATAATTGGTTAATTATAGACGGCCAACATAAATTGAAAGCCTATTTAGTCACACGCACTACGAGTAATCCGAGAGATTTAAAATGAGTTGAAAATTGGATTTTCCGATCAAGAGAAATAAGTCGAATCTGAATTTATCAGAGGCGCACCGGAAGCTTAAAATGACTAAGTCTTTTGAAGGCTTATTGGACGAATTAAATGAGTTTAATTCGCAAGGAGATGACTTGGTTTGGCCGGCCAAAGAGGGTCCCCACCCTCTTTGGTTTGGCCGGCCACAATAAGGAGGGAAACCAAATTATTTGGTTTAAATTATAAAATAAATCAAACGCGATTTGTTTTATAAAATTATGGAAAAAGAAATTTATATAAAGAAATTTATATAAAGAGATTTATTTTCATGTAAAATAAAATAAACCTTAGATTGATTTATTTTATTTTATAAAATCAATTAGGAATTGATTTTTCCATGATAAGAAAAATTTATATAATAAATTTCTTGTGAAAATTTATTCCATAATAAAAAGGGAGATGTGTTTGTTTTTATTATAAACTTAGTTATAATAAAACTTGGCATAACGGAATAATTCATAGGAAAATTTATAAGATAAATTTCTTATGAAAATTTATTCCGTTAGAAGGGAGAATTGGCGATGGAGAGGCTACTATATAAAGGAACCAAGGCAAGGCTTGAATTCCAATCAAGAGATTAAGAAGCAAGCCCTCTCTCTCTCCTTCTCTCCCTCTACCTCCTCTAGGGCCGGCGCCCTCTACCTCCTCTAGGGTCGGCGCCCTCTCCCTCCTCTAGGGCCGGCGCCCCTTCTAGTTGCCGTGAGCCACATCCACCAAGAAGGTGCCGAAGAAGAAGAAGCGGGTCGCAACTCCTTCCTTCCCCGGAATCTTGATTCCGTTACTTGGTGGTTAGTTTCCATCTCTCTGTCTTGATATTCTTGTCGTGCCTTTGGAGAATCTAGTAGTTCTTGTCGGCACGAAACTCGTGGCTTTGCGAAGCCATCCCGAAGAGAACTCGGCGTGGACGTGAATAGAGGCGGAGCTTCCAAGGGACGCTACGGTTGGATCTCGTCCCTTTCTACGAGTTACGCGAGGTATTAAGTAAATTAGTTTACTTTCTGTAAAATTTTAAATGTATGATCATATCTCCACAACTTAAGATTGCATGCTAGATACGTGGTTAAAATAATTTAAGAAATTATTTATGCTAAACCTTCCGCTGCACGTAATTAAATTTTAAAATTACGAACCCGTATCCATGTCAACATGCACCCGGTCCCAACACTTCGGGCATACAAAGGGGATGAGGCTGCTCAGTTGGATGCCCATAGAGTTGCCTATATCAACTCTCTAGAGTTCAGTCAGCAGTTATCTGAGCATATTCGGGCTATGTTGAGGCACCAGCTGTCCAACATGTTCGAGCAGCTCAAGCAGGGGGGGTCACATCGCCCCCGACCTACCCACCTCGGTGATCAAGTCTTCGGGAATGGCTCAGGACATGCCCGAGGAAGTCCACCGACCCTTGGCTGAGGCAATCTGTGATCCGAAGTGATCATTAGTTTTGATATTTGGGCAAAGGGTTTAAGTTAGGTTACACTTGTGTATTTGATATGTGTATGTTGAGTGTACAGGATGGGCAGGTTACACATATGGACTTGACTGGACAGCCTCAGTATGGTGAAGGGTGGCATGGAGACTAGCCGTGGGCTTGTGTGCGCACCTGAGGGACTATGGAGAGCAGGGACGATGAGCTGAGGGGCGCGGACTTTGAGGCATGCGTGAAGGATGGCATGGAGGCAAGCTGGAGGCTTGCGTGCATCCGAGGGACGGGAGCCGAAGATTAAGAGGGCGCGAAGGCAATAGTCGAGCCTGCTGATGAGGAGTCAGTCGAGTCATGAGGGTATGAGTGATGTGTGATTGTACTCAGGAAAGTCCTAGGGTCTGAGTGTTGAGAGAAATGTACTTGGGAAGGGAAACCCTAGGTGTGTGAGTGGAGCAGTCGACTGCCATTGAGGCAGTCGACTGGTAAAACTCACAGAAAGGTTTTGGACTCTGGACCAGTCGACTGCCCTGGGAGCAGTCGACTGGTAGAGGCTGGTGAGTTGGTTGAAAATTCGAACGTTGGGTTGCAACGGTCGATTTTCAGTGGCACCAGTCGACTGCCCTGGGAGCAGTCGACTGTTGGCGAGTTGTCAGCCTAGCGTTCTATTTAAAGAGGACTTCGTGGAGGTTGAGACTCTTGACGAAACAAGTTTGGTTAAGGCTTGTTAGTAGTCTCTTTATGCTCAGAGGTTTGCTTGGGATTGTGGCGAGGTTTCTCCACCCACAAGGAGCGACGAGGGCTAGCCGGAGGTTATCCGGAGAGTGATCCACCGATGGATTCTTGGATTAGTCACCTGTCCAAGGTGGATACCAAGTAAATCCGGTTTGTTAGCATTGTTTATTGTTGTTAGTTTTATTTTGTTTATATTTCCGCTGCGCAACTAACAACGTAGGTGAAAAGAATCGGAGAAACGTTATTCACCCCTCCTCTAGTGTACAGAATCGATCCTACAACCTTCACGTGAGGGTCCGGACTTAGCTTTTTCCCTTTCCTTTCTGTTACTTTGTGGAGGCAGGCCTCAAGTTTTGCAATGCATTACCCTTTAATACAAATTCCCTTTCTATTCACATTTTTTGGGTCATTTCTACTTCTGAGTGTTGCCGATTCGGGCAACTATTAATGAGAGTGGGTCGGGTGAGAGAACAATCAAGCGACTCGCTTCCACAGGCGACTAGGTTAGAGACTAGAGCGTGATAATTTCTAAGTGTGGGCCGCTCGGGACCCGACCTTTGGCCTCATGGCGTGAGTTGAGATGCTCGGTCGGTTGGTACTCAGGGAGCGTGGGCCGCCGCGCGTCCGATTGGGATCCGAGCCGAGGTGTTCGCGGGATCAAGCCCACCCGTAATTCACTAGGGGTCTGGATCGGGCCAGCCCCTTCCTCCCCAGTCGCATGGCCGACGGGCCAATGCCCTTTCGACTGTCCCATCTGTCTCATCCATGCTTCGTATCCTTCCTCATGATGACTACATTAATTGACGAAGGCACACGTCCACCGGTAAGCGGTGCCTCGGGCGCTAAAGCCCCTATCACCGGTTAACGGTGCCTCGGGAGATGGAGCGTCTACCGCCGGGAATGTATGCGCGCCCCATCGAGCCTCGGGATTCTCCGTAGTTTTAATCGGAGGGCCCCAATTCCATCCCGCCTTTTTCCGCGGCTTCCATCGAACAGCTAGGCTTTGGCCTTTGGCCCCTATATATAGGCGTATTGGCCGCAACTCCTTCCGTCGTCTTTTCTCTTCCGGTGCTCCTTTGCTGCCTTCATCTGTTCTGCTAGGGTTACGGTGACGCTCGCGGACATTCTGTCCTCCAATCATCTTCTCCGGCAGCCCCCCCCACCTTTCTAAGACCAGCAAGATGTTAGTTGCTGCCTTAGCAGACGACTTTCTTCAGGATGACGCCGACGCCACTGCTCAGGTCGGCGAGCCTTCGGCAACCCAAGGGCTTGCTCCTTCAGCGACGCCCACTACCCACGCGTCTTCCTCAGGCACCGGGGAGGTCCTAATTGGAGAGGTACCAGCTCCTTCTCTTGAGGTCGAAGATGAGGATGACCAACTGTTAGAGACCAGGCGCCGAAGGGCACGGTCGGTTGACCCCTCGCCCCCCTTCAGGACTGCCACCAGCCCTCATTCTGTGAAGAGGACCAGAGTTACGCCTCCTTCGGCGATTTCTTGCTCCGCGTCGGTTGCTCCTGTTCCGCCCGTGTCTGTGCCCATCGCTACGGTAGCCTCTGTTCATGGGACCACTCTCCCTGCGCCCCCCCCCCTGTCCCAGGCTGGTACCTCGGGCGTACGGATCGACAGGCCTCCCCCTCCTCTTCCTGAGGGGGCTACAGGCCTCCGTCCTTTGGATCTAGTCCTGCTGTCTCTGGCTGACCCTAGTGTTGGGTTCTCCCGGCACAAAACAATAAAAACGCAGCGGAAACAAGAACCCACTAGCGATCCATGCGAAAGAAAAACTCGTACAAAGTTGAACTACATCTACTTCTAAAGAAGATATACCTTCGGAGCGTGCCCTTTGCTTATCCCGCTCGTCCAAGGTGCGCCGGATCTCTTGCACGTTCAAGTGTCCGTTCCTCTACTCGTATCCACACGGACACAATCTCTCAACTTCGGGAGAGCTACCTTAGTTGTGCTAGCAACTTGAGGTAGCTCGCAGAACACCAAGAACCCTACAGTAGGGTTTCGGCCAAGAGTGGAGGAGAGGAAGAAGAGAGGAAGGGAAGAAGAAAGCACACTTAGTTAATTTCGAAAATGACTTGACACCTTTTATATTCATCCTATGAATACCAAGAGTCATTTGTCTCTTTGCCTTCCCTTCATTAAAGCCAATAAAGAGCACATCTTTCCATGTGACTCTTCACCTTCCCTTCATCCAATGAAGAGAGACCCTTCTCTTTCCTGCATGCAAAACTGACCGGATCACTCGGGCTTCCGACTCGGTCTCCCGACCAAGTCTCCCGAGTGGCGAGCTCCGACTGCCGAGTGCCGAGCCTCGACTGCCGAGTGACGAGCCCCGACTGCCGAGTGCCGACCCAGTCTGTCGAGTGCCGATCCAGTCTACTGAGTACCAACTCAGTCTGCCGAGTGCCGATCCAGTCTACTGAGTGTCGACTCAGTCTGCCGAGTTCTGACTCAGTCTGTCGAGCTCCGACTCAGTCTGTCGAGCTCCGACTCAGTCTGTCGAGCGCCGAGCTCCCGACCTGCGCCCCCGAGTTCCCAACTCGAGCTCAGATCTCCCGAGTTCCCAACTCAGGCTCGGACTTCCTGAGTTCCCCAACTCGGGCTCGGACTCCCGAGTTCTCCAACTCGGGCTCGGACTCTCGAGTTCTCCAACTCGGGCTCGGACTCCCGAGTTCTCCAACTCGGGCTCGGACTCCCGAGTTCTCCAACTCGGGCTCCTTACAGCCGAACAGAATTCCTGAAGTATTGTGTCCTTTGTGTGTGACCCAATAGGTTCTCGTGACATTGGCAATGCGCCTAACACCTTAGACACATAAGCAATGAGCGGCATCTAGCAATGCATCACTGCTACCCAAGTAACAAGAAAAGTCGAGATCCGACTAAACCTCCGTGACTATGATAGTGTATGACCTTGTCCTTCTATCCTTGATATCTAGATTAACCAATGAGGCATAGACCGTATCATCCTCAATCAATCTTGTGTTTCTTGATCCCCGAGTAGACTCACTCAAACAAATGAGCTCAATATCTCATATTGACTCATTTGAGCATGACCATGCGTTTCAGTAGTCCTACTCGATCAAGGGGCCCACAGATATCACTCCAGTCATATGGGAGGGATAGATCCTATCTACATCACTCACATCCCTCCACATAATTCATTACATACCCAGTGATCGCCTTTATAGTCCACCCTGTTACGAGTGACGTTTGACTATACCAAAGTACATAACTCCTTATGTAGGGAACCGTAGTGACTTCAGGTCTAAGGACTATTCATACCAATAGTCACATGAGAAAGTCTATGACACTCATATGACAATCTATGAAATTTTCTCATGGCGGGTCATTCAGTACACATTCTCCAATGTATACCCATGTGTCAACTTGATATCACATATCCATGACTTGTGAGCTCAAGTCATCAGTTGACCTACATGCTAGTCTCCATGCATTAATATTGTCCCTGAATATTAATGATTGACTAGGAATAATTTAGTGAAGTGTTCTCTACATTATCTCACTATCGATTCAACGAATCGATATAATGTAAATAAGAACCTACTACACAAGGACATTATTATACATAGTTATTCGGCACAGAATACAAAGTAAGTATAATAACCAAACATGCCTTTATTAATAATAGAATATGATACAAAATGTCCCTAGTCAATCATCACATAATTGGCTCTAGGGCTCCTACTAACACCTAGCACGGCCTACGAGACTCCTATCATTGAGCCACACGAGTTGGCTCGGGTAGCCCACTTGAATGGTCCGCTTAGTGACCATCTGCATCAAGGCCTTCGGGAGTCCGACTATCGGGACCCGATCGACAGAGCTAACGCCCTTCTTTCGGGGGTCAGTCATGTACATTTCCTTAATGGCTCGCGCTTCTTCTTTTTGCGCATTTTTTTCCTTGGGCTTACGATTTGTTTTCTCTCCTTTTGCAGCTCTTCGACTCGGTCTATGACCTAGCCATTTGTTTTATAATTCAGGCTCGGGCCCTGCACTAGGCCGAGTCCCAAGTGGAGAGACTGGAGGCCCAGCTTCACCATGCGCAACTGAGGTCCAACAAGGAGGCCCTAACCAGTCTGCGGGCCGAGAACTCGGCTCTTCAGGATCGTGTGGCCCACCGAATGCGTACCTTGCGGAGCTTCTGGCAGAACTGAGCTCAGCCAATGAGGCAGTTATACAGGCACGATGCCAAATCACCTGCTTGGAGTACACGGAGTGTAAGGCCCGGGACCTCGAGCACCAGGCTCAGGCTGAGCTGGCCAAGGTCAAGGCGGAGCTCCTGGAGGTGAGCCAGCCAACCGCTGTGCTACGCGCCGATCTGGCGGTCAAGGAGGAGGAGCTGACCGCTCGTCGAGAGACCTTGCACGGCTCACGAGATAATGCGCCATCCAGGTGTCGGAGCTAGAGATGGTTCGGGAGGATCTGGAGGCGGCCCAGGCTTATGCCGCGTCTGAGTGGGATGCCCGTAGCTATTGAGCCTCGTAGTTCCGAGCGGCTGCTGGGGGGTTGCTTCCTTCCCGCTCTTTTCTTTTTCTGGTAGAGGTCAAGCCTCATTTTTGTAATAAGCCTTATTTTGAATGCAAACGTTTTCCATTGCTATGTTGGTGTACTTGTGCTTAAGTATTGGGAGCTTGGGCGAGGTCTCTGTTGGTGTAGTATGCACCCAAGTCAAACCTGTGTTTTGATATTGGCAAAAAGGTTCAAAAGTTAAGGGTTAATGGTTGTCTAACGAGTTTCTTGAGTGTACAGGAAAAGCCCTAGTGAAGGAATGCTAGGCACTGGCGAAGGACTGCCAGACAGGACTAGCCCTAGCAAAGGACTGCTAGGCACTGGCGAAGGACTGCCAGACAGGACAAGCCCTAGCGAAGGAATGCTAGGCACTGGCGAAGGGCTGCCAGAAGAAAAAACCTAGCGAAGGGCTGCTAGGCACCAAGCGAAGGGAAGCTTGGTAACTCAAGACTTGGCGAAGGACTGCTGGGCAAAAGTCCAACTGGAGGATCCGGTTGGCACCAGGTAAAACTCTCCCGAGAGGAGTAGGTGAGGACGCGTTCCCCTCGAGGGAACATTAGGCGTCGGTTCGACCTAGGGCTCCATTTTGGAGATCCAAAGTCAGAACCAAGACAGCTAAGGCTGTTTTAACTAACTTATTATTTGCTGTTTTGGACTAACCCTGGATGCAGGACCGAAGGACTGTGTTTCTGCAGCTCAGAGAGCCTCAAAGGAGTGAGGCCGTAGCTGAGTAGGGCGCCCCGGATGTGTCGAGCGCCCCAGAGTCAACCCAAAGTCAGCAGAGAGGTAAACGCCCCGACAGCAGCGCAATCGGGGGCGCCCCGCGTATGTCGGGCGCCCCGCATGTCGGGCGCCCCGCGTGTCTCGGGCGCCCACTGTGCCACGCCACTGAAGGCGGCTGCAGCTCACCCTCGCGAAGCCTCGGTGATAAAGTTTGACCGGTCAATCGGGCGCCCCGTGCGCGTCGGGCGCCCCAGTCAACTGTTATCCCGAAGTCGAAGCGATCAGTCACGACCGAGAGCACGCCGGATCAGAAGCCACGTGGAGGGCGCCCCGAGCATGTCGGGCGCCCCCTGCCCTATATAAAGAGGGCCTCGACCCTCTTCAAAGATAACCAATTCCTTCGACAACTCTACGCTCTTCTGCTTCCACGACACGCTCCAGAAAGCTGCCAACTCAAGCCGACGACGTCCCGCTGCTCCAGAACTTCAATCTTCACCGGACGTCGGTAACAAGAGTTGTATTTAAGTTTACGAGAATATTTTTATTATTATTTGTGTGTAAACTTTTGCGAACTTATAGAATTGCCCGCAGAAAACGGTCAACGACCGTGGGCCTTGGAGTAGGAGTCGACCCAGGCTCCGAACCAAGTAAACCAGCTGTGTTTGCGTTATTGTGTTCTCTTTTATTTCCGCTGCGCACCCGCTCTTTTTAAATCCGAACGAATTGCGACATTCACCCCCCCTCTCTCGCATTTCTCGATCCAACAAGTGGTATCAGAGCGGGGAAGTCAAACCTGGTGCAACCACCAGTTTGAATATTTTTCGGATTTTTTTTCTCTCTCATTTTTTTTTAAAATAAAGAAATTTTTTCGTTCGAGTTTTTATCTCAAGGTTGGTGCAACACCCCTTGAAATCTGTGTTTGATTATTTCTTCCCGCACTACTAATCCAAGACCAAGTCTTGGAAATATTTTTGTTGTTTACTTTTATTTCAGTAACAAATGTCTATCCAAGAAGGATTTAGCACTGCCAGACCTCCACTTTTCAGTGGAGAAGACTTTCCCTACTGGAAAAGTCGAATGGAGGTCCACCTGAAAACTCAGGTGGAAATGTGGATAATCATCCAGTCTGGACTGATGATTCCCACCAATGCTGAAGGTGTACCACAAGACTACTCAGAATGGGACACTGCCCTTAAACGAAAGATTGAAGCTGACGCCAAAGCAACCCAGACTCTACAATGTGGACTAACGAAAGAAGAGCTGAACCGCGTAGGACCCTTCAAAAGTGCAAAGGAACTATGGGCTAAATTGATTGAACTCCACGAAGGAACTTCAGATACAAGGATCAGCAAACGAGACTTGCTACTGAACAAGCTCTTCACTATCAAAATGGCAGATAACGAGACAGCAGCCCAGCTCCACGCCAGAATCCAGGAGCTGATGAATGGTCTTCACGCAATAGGTCACCAGGTTCAAAACCGTGATCTGATAAGGTACGCCCTAAACGCATTCCCTAGGACCACCTTGTGGGCATCTATGGTAGATGCATACAAGGTCTCTAGGGATCTTTCAAAAATTAAGCTAGATGAGTTATTTTCTGAACTTGAGCTGCATGAACAGACTAACTCCAATTTGGTCGAGAAAAGTATAGCTTTTTTTGCAGGGAAAACAGGGAAAATGACCAAGAAGAAAATTCAAGTTGAACCTGAATCTACCTCAGATTCAGAAATAGAAGAAGAAGATCAATCAGAACTGGTCCGGCTAGCTCGAAGCTACTACAAAAAGTTGAAGAACCAAACTAACACACGGAGAACAAGCCGAAGAAAGGACGGACAAGATGAACCGGCAACTGACAAACAAAAGCCCAACGTAACCTGCTACGAATGCAAGAAGAAGGGCCACTACAAGACTGAATGTCCAAGTCTAAAGGAGTCCAAAAAGAACAGAAAGAAGAAGGCACTCCAAGCAACCTGGGACGAGTCTTCCTCAGAAGAAGAAGAAGAAGCACCTCAGTCCAATCTTCTAGCCCTGACCGCTTCGGATCAAATCGAGACTGACTCAGACTCGGAACGGGACGACGGCAAGCTGACATTCTCCGAAGACGGCGAAATAAAGGTAACGGGTTTTTCAAAATCGCAATTAAATTCTCTTATTTCCTATCTATCCCGAGATTTGGCGAAAGCCAAACTCCGAATCGAGTCCCTCCGACAGGAAGTAAAACTCCTGAAAGAGGGAGCTGATTCTAATTCCTTAACTGAGAAAATTCAGGAAGAAACCCCTGATCAAGTTGAGAAACTTGAATCAGAGAATTTCTCCTTGAAAACTCAAGTCAAGGATTTAAGAACAGCTTTAGAACGATTCACTTCTGGTTCCAAGAATCTTGATATGATTCTGGGAAAACAGAAGTCTGTTCTAAACCGATCCGGACTTGGCTATAGAACCAAATCTCGGCAAAGATCTTACTTTGCTGTACTGAACCAGTCAAGACCTAAGGTTCAGGCATGGGTGCCAAAACTGTGCCTGACTAAACCAACTGGTTCAAATCAATTTTGGATCCCCAAGGACAAGATTCACATCTTGCCTAACCCATATAGAGGCTATAGTCCAGGGGGAGCCAAAATCAAAACAATTTTTATAATTAGATAGTTTTTTTTAATTGATTGATTGTGTGTTTATTTAATTTCTTGCAAATTGCCATGCTTAGATTTAAGGAATTCTTAGATTTAAGGACTAAAATTACTTGAAAATTGAAAACATAGTATTGGGAGGAGGTGAGATGATAGTACGTTAGGGAAGCCAATTTGGCGGAACTAGCCGAAGCTACCGATCCAAGACCCAAGCTAGTTAGACCAGAAAATGACCTAATTTAATTTGAAAATGAAATTTCATTAAAAGGCTTTGTCAAGGAAAGGGTGGATGATCCCATAAGGCTTCGGCCAAAGAAGGCCTAGTGCCTCGCCAAGACCTGGAAGCCAATTTCTGAAATTCAAATTCAAGTTAACTTTTGTCAAATTCGAATCTAACTCAAATTTCAAATAATTATAGATTCTAAACTGTTTTTCAAAACCTCTATTTTTCAAACTTATTATCTTTTTGAAAAACACTTAATCTGTTTTCAAAATTTTTTTTCAAAAGTAAATATCTTTTCAAAATAAATGAAAATTTCCTTTCAAAATTAATTTTTACCTTCAAACCTGTCTCACAAAAACCTTAAGGTTAACGTGATTGAAAACCCTAGACTGGGGTGAGACAGACTAGGAAGTGAAACTCAATCTAAGCTATCCCTAACTCAAATTGGATCCAAATCATCAAAAATTCTTTATGTGTAGGAACATAAAGATTTGGACCAATGGATGTTAGATAGCGGGTGCTCCAGACATATGACTGGAGACAAATTGAAGTTCACCAAACTCAAGTTCAAAAACCTGGGCTCAGTAGCATTTGGTAACAATGCCACACTCAAGGTAATTGGGTCAGGTAATATTGAACTTAAATCCAATTTCATTATTAAGAAAGTTCTATTAGTAGAAAACTTTAATTTTAACTTACTTAGCATAAGTCAGTTATGTGACTCTGGTTATTTAGTTACGTTCAACAATTCTAACTGCCTAATTAGAAACGCACAAGACTCAGAAATCATGCTTAAGGGCACTAGGAAAAACAATGTATATACTATAAATCTTCCCCTTATACCCAAATGCATGTTAACACAGTTAGAACAATCAAAACTCTGGCATAGGAGATTAGGTCATACCAATCTAAGAACTATCTCAAAAATTACCCAACTTGGCTTAGTAAAGGGTGTTCCTAAAATTAAGAGTAATGAAAACCTAATATGTGAATCCTGTAATCAAGGCAAACAAACCAAGTCTAGTCACAAATTGATCCAATCTGATCAAACTCAAACCACACTTGAGCTCCTACACCTTGACCTTTTTGATTCACATGGAGCCAAGTCACTAAGTGGAAACCGGTACTGCTTAGTGATAATTGATGACTACTCTAGGTTCACCTGGGTTAGGTTTCTAAAGACCAAAGATGAAACCCTGAACCTATTTAACAACTTTTGCAAATTGATTGAAAATCAAAATGATACCAAAATAAAAAGACTTAGGTCTGACCACGGGGGAGAATTCGAGAATCAAAGATTCGAAGAATTCTGCAAAGTAAATGGATATAAACACGAATTTTCGTGTCCTAGAACCCCCCAACAAAATGGCATAGTAGAAAGGAAGAATAGAACCCTACAGGAAGCTGCTAGGGCTATGCTTAATGAATTTGACCTACCCAACCACTATTGGGCAGAAGCAATTAGCACAGCTTGCTATATCCAAAATAGGACTCTGCTTAATAAAAGGTTAAGTAAAACACCCTATGAACTTTACTACCACAGACTTCCAAACCTACACTATCTTAGAGTCTTTGGATGCAAAGTCCATATTCTTAATACCAAGGACTATCTTGGAAAATTCCAATCCAAGTCAAACCCAGGTATCTTTTTAGGGTACTCTACAACAAGTAGAGCTTATCGAGTCTACAACAAAATAACTAAGAAAATTGAAGAAACAACCAACTTAATATTTGATGAAGAAACGAACCCAAAATCTGACAATTCTGACTTAGCTTCACCAAATACTGATCAAGAAGATAACTCTGAAACCCTAACTGAACCCTTTAATGACTTAACAATTGAACCAAATTCTGAATCAGTTGAACCAACCAATGAACCCAGAATTGAACCTATTGGACCAGCTGGACCTGAAGCTGAGCCAAGTACTAGACAAACCAAGAAACCCAGACTTAGTCACCCAACTGATCAAATTGTAGGTGATCCAACCTTAGGAGTCAGAACTAGAGCCTCCTATAGAAATCTAGTCAAATAGCCATGATTTCAAAAATTGAACCTAAGACTATTGAGGAAGCCCTACCTGATCCTGACTGGATCTTAGCCATGCAAGAAGAGTTAGCCCAATTTGAGAGAAACCAAGTCTGGGAGTTAGTACCTAAACCTAAAGGAAAATCCGTAATTGACACTAAGTGGGTATTTAGGAATAAGTTAAACGACCAAGGTGAAATAGTCCGAAATAAAGCCCGCTTAGTAGCTAAGGGATTCAGCCAAATAGAAGGATTGGATTATGATGAAACCTTTGCCCCTGTAGCTAGACTTGAGTCGATTAGGATGTTACTAGCCTTTGCATCCCATAAAGGATTTAAATTATACCAAATGGATGTAAAGTCAGCCTTCTTAAATGGGCTTATTAAGGAAGAAGTTTATGTAGGACAACCCCCAGGATTTGAGGATTTAGAAAAACCCGATCATGTCTACAAACTTAGTAAAGCCCTTTATGAACTAAAACAAGCACCCAGGGCTGGTATGAAAGATTATCCAATTTCCTAATCTCTAAAGAATTCAAACAAGGTCAAATTGACCCAACCTTGTTTGTTAAAATTTTAGAAAAAGATATATTTGTTGCCCAAATTTACGTAGATGATATAATATTTGGATCAACTAATTCTAAATTTCTAAAAGAATTTGTAACAATTATGGAAAGTGAATTTGAAATGAGTTTAGTTGGGGAACTCAACTTTTTCTTAGGGTTACAAATCAAACAAACTAAAGATGGAAATTATGTACATCAATCTAAATATGCTAAAGAACTAATTAAGAAATTTAAAATGGATAACTCTAAAAGTATAAGTACCCCAATGGCCACAAATGTAAAAATAGATAGTGACCCTGAGGGTAAACCAGTAGACCTAAAACTTTACAGAAGTATGATAGGAAGTCTACTATACCTTACAGCCAGCAGACCTGATATACTCTTTTCAGTAGGGATGTGTGCTAGGTACCAAACATGTGCTAAGGAAACTCACTTAGCAGCCCTAAAAAGAGTCTTAAGATACATTAAGGGCACCCTAAATGTAGGGATTTGGTACCCTAGGACTTCATCCTTTAAGTTATCAGGATACTCTGATTCTGACTATGCTGGTTGTAAATTAGATAGAAAAAGTACAAGTGGAAGCTGTCAACTTTTAGGAAATAGCTTAGTAAGTTGGTGCAGTAGAAAGCAACACTGTGTTGCTTTATCAACAACTGAAGCTGAATATGTAGCCTTAGGAGAGTGTGTAGCTCAACTCCTATGGATGATGCATACTCTTAAGGACTTTCAGCTAGACTACAATCAGACCCAAGTCAATATTGACAACATTAGCTCAATTAACTTAACCAAAAACCCAATACAACATTCTAGAACCAAACACATAGAAGTAAAACATCACTTTGTAAGAGATCACGTAGCTAGGGGTGAAATAGTCCTTAAGCATGTAGACTCCAAGTCCAACCTAGCTGACATATTCACTAAACCCCTACCTGAATCTGAGTTTAGCTCACTAAGAAGGCAGTTAGGGTTATGCTTAGTAGAATAGAATCATTTGGTTTTTGGATTTTCAATTTTAAATTGAACTTAAAATGTCTTTTAAAATGTTTTTTGTTAAAAATATTACTTTAACTTTAAAAAGTTTTTTTACTTAGTTTTATTTCAAAAACTACCCCTTTCAAAACTAGGGCTTTTTCGAAATGGAATTAGCCTAGGCTCTAACCCTAGAATTGCATGCACCTATAGACTTAGAAGCCAGCATCTCACAAACACCTTAGGATACTTTTGATTGATAACCTAGAAAGGGTTGAGATGCTTAGGTCTTTGCCTCAATTCAAGATGCTTTAAGTCAGTGCATCGGCAGCAATTGGGGCACTAAATGAACAGCAATCAGTTAAGTGTCAAGTTTAGACAATCTAACTTGAACAGCTCACTTAACTTGACTAACCCTAGCCAAAACTACTGTTTATAACAGTTAGTAAGTAGCTAAGTGGGTTAGACAGGTCCCTAAAGGATTAACCAGACTTAGGTCTTATTTTGATTCAGTACAGCAAATGCTCTATTTAAGTATTGCAAATTTTTTTTTCTTTTTTTCTGCATTCTTTTTGATATATGTCAAAGGGGGAGAGTTGGAAAGGAAACAGGAAACACAATTTTTTCTTTTCCATAGTCTTTTCAAAAAGTTGAACTGAAAAATTGGTATAATTTTATTTCTAAGCTCTGAACTATTTTTTGCTTAAAATGATTTTTACTTAATGTTTCTAAGTTTGAAATTTTTCCCAAAAACTGAAAATTTTCTAAAGTCTGAAATTTTTTCAAAAATGAAAATTTTCTAAAGGTTCCCAAACTAAGAATGTTTTTTTTCGAAAAACTTAGCAAAAACTGTAGAGATTTCCTAACTTATTATCAAAACATGAAATCTTCTAAGTACTTCATTCACACCACCTGTTTTTGAAAAACCTAGGGGGAGATTTCTTCTAGGGGGAGGGAATCTAACTTAGGATTTTAAATTCAGCATTTTTTTTCCTTAACTTTTTGAACTAGGTTGCCATATATCAAAAAGGGGGAGATTGTTGGTGCAGTATGCACCCAAGTCAAACCTGTGTTTTGATATTGGCAAAAAGGTTCAAAAGTTAAGGGTTAATGGTTGTCTAACGAGTTTCTTGAGTGTACAGGAAAAGCCCTAGTGAAGGAATGCTAGGCACTGGCGAAGGACTGCCAGACAGGACAAGCCCTAGCAAAGGACTGCTAGGCACTGGCGAAGGACTGCCAGACAGGACAAGCCCTAGCGAAGGAATGCTAGGCACTGGCGAAGGGCTGCCAGAAGAAAAAACCTAGCGAAGGGCTGCTAGGCACCAAGCGAAGGGAAGCTTGGTAACTCAAGACCTGGCGAAGGACTGCTGGGCAAAAGTCCAACTGGAGGATCCGGTTGGCACCAGGTAAAACTCTCCCGAGAGGAGTAGGTGAGGACGCGTTCCCCTCGAGGGAACATTAGGCGTCGGTTCGACCTAGGGCTCCATTTTGGAGATCCAAAGTCAGAACCAAGACAGCTAAGGCTGTTTTAACTAACTTATTATTTGCTGTTTTGGACTAACCCTGGATGCAGGACCGAAGGACTGTGTTTCTGCAGCTCAGAGAGCCTCAAAGGAGTGAGGCCGTAGCTGAGTAGGGCGCCCCGGATGTGTCGGGCGCCCCAGAGTCAACCCAAAGTCAGCAGAGAGGTAAACGCCCCGACAGCAGCGCAATCGGGGGCGCCCCGCGTTGTCGGGCGCCCCGCATGTCGGGCGCCCCGCGTGTCTCGGGCGCCCACTGTGCCACGCCACTGAAGGCGGCTGCAGCTCACCCTCGCGAAGCCTCGGTGATAAAGTTTGACCGGTCAATCGGGCGCCCCGTGCGCGTCGGGCGCCCCAGTCAAACAATCCCGAAGTCGAAGGATCAGTCACGACGAGAGCACGCCGGATCAGAAGCCACGTGGAGGGCGCCCCGAGCATGTCGGGCGCCCCCTGCCCTATATAAAGAGGGCCTCGACCCTCTTCAAAGATAACCAATTCCTTCGACAATCTACGCTCTTCTGCTTCCACGACACGCTCCAGAAAGCTGCCAACTCAAGCCGACGACGTCCCGCTGCTCCAGAACTTCAATCTTCACCGGACGTCGGTAACAAGAGTTGTATTTAAGTTTACGAGAATATTTTTATTATTATTTGTGTGTAAACTTTTGCGAACTTATAGAATTGCCCGCAGAAAACGGTCAACGACCGTGGGCCTTGGAGTAGGAGTCGACCCAGGCTCCGAACCAAGTAAACCAGCTGTGTTTGCGTTATTGTGTTCTCTTTTATTTCCGCTGCGCACCCGCTCTTTTTAAATCCGAACGAATTGCGACATTCACCCCCCCTCTCGCATT
>JAGFNQ010007317.1:19927-64999 GCA_024364735.1 Boesenbergia rotunda | reverse complement strand
TGTACATCAGTCTAAATATGCTAAAGAACTAATTAAGAAATTTAAATGGATAACTCTAAAAGTATAAGTACCCCAATGGCCACAAATGTAAAAATAGATAGTGACCCTGAGGGTAAACCAGTAGACCTAAAACTTTACAGAAGTATGATAGGAAGTCTACTATAACCTTACAGCCAGCAGACCTGATATACTCTTTTCAGTAGGGATGTGTGCTAGGTACCAAACATGTGCTAAGGAAACTCACTTAGCCAGCCCTAAAAGAGTCTTAAGATACATTAAGGGAACCCTAAATGTAGGGATTTGGTACCCTAGGACTTCATCCTTTAAGTTATCAGGATACTCTGATTCTGACTATGATGGTTGTAAATTAGATAGAAAAAGTACAAGTGGAAGCTGTCAACTTTTAGGAAATAGCTTAGTAAGTTGGTGCAGTAGAAAGCAACACCTGTGTTGCTTTATCAACAACTGAAGCTGAATATGTAGCCTTAGGAGAGTGTGTAGCTCAACTCCTATGGATGATACATACTCTTAAGGACTTTCAGCTAGACTACAATCAGACCCAAGTCCATATTGACAACATTAGCTCAATTAACTTAACCAAAACCCAATACAACATTCTAGAACCAAACACATAGAAGTAAAACATCACTTTGTAAGAGATCACGTAGCTAGGGGTGAAATAGTCCTTAAGCATGTAGACTCCAAGTCCAACCTAGCTGACATATTCACTAAACCCCTACCTGAATCTGAGTTTAGCTCACTAAGAAGGCAGTTAGGGTTATGCTTAGTAGAATAGAATCATTTGGTTTTTGGATTTTCAATTTTAAATTGAACTTAAAATGTCTTTTAAAATGTTTTTTGTTAAAAATATTACTTTAACTTTAAAAAGTTTTTTTTACTTAGTTTTATTTCAAAAACTACCCCTTTCAAAACTAGGGCTTTTTCGAAATGGAATTAGCCTAGGCTATAACCCTAGAATTGCATGCACCTATAGACTTAGAAGCCAGCATCTCACAAACACCTTAGGATACTTTTGATTGATAACTTAGAAAGGGTTGAGATGCTTAGGTCTTTGCCTCAATTCAAGATGCTTTAAGTCAGTGCATCGGCAGCAATTGGGGCACTAAATGAACAGCAATCAGGTCAAGTGTCAAGTTTAGACAATCTAACTTGAACAATGCACTTAACTTGACTAACTCTAGCAAAAGCTACTGTTTATAACAGTTAGTAAGTAGCTAAGTGGGTTAGACAGGTCCCTAAAGGATTAACCAGACTTAGGTCTTATTTTGATTCAGTACAGCAAATGCTCTATTTAAGTATTGCAAATTTTGTTTTTTCTTTTTTTCTGCATTCTTTTTGATATATGTCAAAGGGGGAGAGTTGGAAAGGAAACAGGAAACACAATTTTTTCACAATTTTTTCTTTTCCATAGTCTTTTCAAAAAGTTGAACTGAAAAATTGGTATAATTTTATTTCTAAGCTCTGAACTATTTTTTGCTTAAAATGATTTTTACTTAATGTTTCTAAGTTTGAAATTTTTCCCAAAAACTGAAAATTTTCTAAAGTCTGAAATTTTTTCAAAAATGAAAATTTTCTAAAGGTTCCCAAACTAAGAATGTTTTTTTTCGAAAAACTTAGCAAAAACTGTAGAGATTTCCTAACTTATTATCAAAACATGAAATCTTCTAAGTACTTCATTCACACCACCTGTTTTTGAAAAACCTAGGGGAGATTTCTTCTAGGGGGAGGGAATCTAACTTAGGATTTTAAATTCAGCATTTTTTTTCCTTAACTTTTTGAACTAGGTTGCCATATATCAAAAAGGGGGAGATTGTTGGTGCAGTATGCACCCAAGTCAAACCTGTGTTTTGATATTGGCAAAAAGGTTCAAAAGTTAAGGGTTAATGGTTGTCTAACGAGTTTCTTGAGTGTACAGGAAAAGCCCTAGTGAAGGAATGCTAGGCACTGGCGAAGGACTGCCAGACAGGACTAGCCCTAGCAAAGGACTGCTAGGCACTGGCGAAGGACTGCCAGACAGGACAAGCCCTAGCGAAGGAATGCTAGGCACTGGCGAAGGGCTGCCAGAAGAAAAAACCTAGCGAAGGGCTGCTAGGCACCAAGCGAAGGGAAGCTTGGTAACTCAAGACCTGGCGAAGGACTGCTGGGCAAAAGTCCAACTGGAGGATCCGGTTGGCACCAGGTAAAACTCTCCCGAGAGGAGTAGGTGAGGACGCGTTCCCCTCGAGGGAACATTAGGCGTCGGTTCGACCTAGGGCTCCATTTTGGAGATCCAAAGTCAGAACCAAGACAGCTAAGGCTGTTTTAACTAACTTATTATTTGCTGTTTTGGACTAACCCTGGATGCAGGACCGAAGGACTGTGTTTCTGCAGCTCAGAGAGCCTCAAAGGAGTGAGGCCGTAGCTGAGTAGGGCGCCCCGGATGTGTCGGGCGCCCCAGAGTCAACCCAAAGTCAGCAGAGAGGTAAACGCCCCGACAGCAGCGCAATCGGGGGCGCCCCGCGTATGTCGGGCGCCCCGCATGTCGGGCGCCCCGCGTGTCTCGGGCGCCCACTGTGCCACGCCACTGAAGGCGGCTGCAGCTCACCCTCGCGAAGCCTCGGTGATAAAGTTTGACCGGTCAATCGGGCGCCCCGTGCGCGTCGGGCGCCCCAGTCAACTGTTATCCCGAAGTCGAAGCGATCAGTCACGACCGAGAGCACGCCGGATCAGAAGCCACGTGGAGGGCGCCCCGAGCATGTCGGGCGCCCCTGCCCTATATAAAGAGGGCCTCGACCCTCTTCAAAGATAACCAATTCCTTCGACAACTCTACGCTCTTCTGCTTCCACGACACGCTCCAGAAAGTTGCCAACTCAAGCCGACGACGTCCCGCTGCTCCAGAACTTCAATCTTCACCGGACGTCGGTAACAAGAGTTGTATTTAAGTTTACGAGAATATTTTTATTATTATTTGTGTGTAAACTTTTGCGAACTTATAGAATTGCCCGCAGAAAACGGTCAACGACCGTGGGCCTTGGAGTAGGAGTCGACCCAGGCTCCGAACCAAGTAAACCAGCTGTGTTTGCGTTATTGTGTTCTCTTTTATTTCCGCTGCGCACCCGCTCTTTTTAAATCCGAACGAATTGCGACATTCACCCCCCCCTCTCGCATTTCTCGATCCAACAGTCTTATCTCCGTACTTTTCATTGTGAGGTCAGCTTAAGCGAGCTATCGACGGAGCTGGCCCAAGTGTCCTAGCCCCACACAAGTTTCTAGTATGGGATGGTCTCCGAGTGGTGCAGTTACTTCGGTGCCTTAGTTGTTTGGGATCGGCTTCTATGCGGGGGGATATCGATTACCCTGAAGCCGGAGGTTTCGTGCTCAGTTGATGAGAGTGGGTATGTTCGATCGGGTCTTTCCCAGGGAGCGCGGAGCACTGCGTGTACGACTGGGGGCCTAGCCGAGGGATTCGTGGGAGCATACCCACTTATAACTCGCGAGAGCGAGACTCTGACTTCTCGTCGGGGACATCCCAGGGAGCGTGGCTCGCCACGCGTCTGACTAGGAGCCGAGCCAAGGGGTCGTGGGAGCATGCCCATTTAGAACTCGCGAGAGCAAGATTCTGGCTTCTCGGTCGGGGACATCCCAAGGAGCGTGGGTCGCCACGCGTCCGACTAGGAGCCGAGCCTAGGGGTTCATGGGAGCATGCCCTCTTAGAACTCGCGAGAGCGAGAGTCTAGCTTCTGGATCAGAGATATCCCAGGGAGCGTGGGCCGCCACGCGTCCGACTGGGAGCCGAGCCGAGGGGTTCATGGGAGCATGCCCACTTAGAACTCACGAGAGCGAGAATCTGGCTTCTCGGTCGGGGACATCGCAGGGAGCGTGGGCCGCCACGCGTCCGATTGGGAGCCGAGCCGGGGGTCGTGGGAGCATGCCCACTTAGAACTCGTGGGAGTGAGAGTCTGGCTTCTCGATAGGGGGCATCCCAGGGAGTGTGGGCCGCCACGCGTTCGACTGGGAGCCGAGCCGAGGGGTTCGTGGGAGCATGCCCACTTAGAACTCGTGGGAGCGAGAGTCTGGCTTCTTGGTCGGGGACATCCCAGGGAGCGTGGGCCGCAACACGTCCGACTCGGAGCCGAGCCGAGGGGTTCGTGGGAGCATGCCCACTTAGAACTCACGAGAGCGAGAGTCTGGCTTCTCGGTTGAGGACATCCCAGGGAGCGTGGGTCGCCACACATCCGACTGGGAACCGAGCCGAGGGGTTCGTGGGAGCATGCCCACTTATAACTCACGAGAGCGAGAGTCTGGCTTCTCGGTCGAGGACATCCCAGGGAGCGTGGGCGGCCACGCGTTCGACTGGGAGCTGAGCCGAGGGGTTCGTGGGAGCATGCCCACTTAGAACTCGCGAGAGCGAGAGTCTGGCTTCTCGGTCGGCGACATCCCAGGGAGCGTGGGCCACCACGCATCTGACAGGGAGCCGAGCGGAGGGGTCGTGGGAGCATGCTCACTTAGAACTCGCAAGAGCGAGAGTCTAGCTTCTTGGTCGGCAACATCCCAGGGAGCATGGGCCGTCACGCGTCCTATTGGGAGCCGAGCTGAGGGGTCGTGGGAGCATGCCCACTTAGAATTCGCGAGAGCGAGAGTCTGACTTCTCGGTCGGGGACACCCCAGGGAGCGTGGGCCGCCACGCGTCCTACTGGGAGCCGAGCCTCGGGGTTCATGAGAGCATTGTTGGAAATCGGATGGCTAGAGAGGGAGGGGGGGTGAATATAGCCAATCACTTGACCTTTAGCACTTATCAAAAATCTGCACTTAAACCGTTTAGTAGCACAGCGGAAAGAATAGAAACATAGTATGCAGAAAATCAAAACCCTAAACTATGAGCAAACACAAGAACGCTAACAAGAGGATTTACAAGGTTCGGGGATAACTTGCCCCTACTCCTTGGCGTGCCCGTAAGGTGAGCGATCCCTTGATCGTCGACAGATCAAGCCCCGGTGAACACCGGATAGAAAGCAACCTCCTTCTCGGTGGAGTAACCTCTCCACAGCGTTTCAATCAAGGATATAGTTTAAGCACAATGAAACACAAGAAAGATCTTCTTAGCACTTAGCACAGACAAGAACACAGCAAGCTTCTCCCGAGCTCCACCCAGCGACAATCTCACGCAAGAAACCTTTCTCCGTGTCTTCTCGCTGTTGGACTCAAAGCCTCTTGGTCCTTCCTCCAAGCGCTCAAGTAAGGGATGGTTGCTTCACTGATTGCAGTAGCTTGCTCAAGATGATGAAGTTTTAGAACGCACAAGCCAGATGTGGAGAACAAAAACGCGCAACAAGAACTAAGCCAAAAATCGTTTCGCGAACTCTACTCTGCTCTTCTCCTCTACGCCTTTTGTTTCTCCACTGAGCACCAAGTGACAACACCTCACTGCAGCCTCCAGCTGCTCTCCTGCAACCACCAGCCACCACTGATCTCTTCTGGACTCCCTGAGCTTCCCTCAGACCAGCCCCAGTAAGCAGCTCCAGCCGGTGCCAGTGCCCGTTGCAACCTTAGATGGAAAACGGACAAACCTGCTCCAAGGAAAGGCCTCCATTGACTCTCCTTGAGTGTTTGAATCCTTCCCTGTCACCTGCAGCTTAATCAGAGCATTAGAACAGCATATCACTCAGAAAATCAAGTATCAGGGGTCAAATGCAGAGAATCGGATATGGTCATACGCGTTCAGAGCGTCTGACAGTGCAATTTGAATTAAAGTGATCGGTCACCGGACCGATCCAGGGCTTGTGGGTCGGTCACCAGACCGATCCACCGCTTAGCTGGGACTCCCAGCTCTCGCGGAGACACAAACCTGATCGGTCACCAGACCGATCAGAGTGAATCCTGATCGGTCACCAGACCAATCAGGTAACTCCCTGTCCGATCAGGCTCAAGCCTGATCGGTCCACGTCTGAGTGAAAAATAACCGCGGAAATCAAATCCTAAGTCGTGGATCGGTCACCAGACCGTTTAGGAGCTGATCAGCGGGAGAACTCAACTCACTGTGGGCTCCCTGATCGGTCACCAGACCGATCAGGACCAAGACAATGAGTAGGCTGCCTGCTCCCTGATCGGTCACCGGACCGATCAGGAGCCAAGCAACGAGGCAACGGCCTGCTCCCTGATCGGTCACCAGACCGATCAGGAGCCACACAGTAGGTTCCAAACCTCACTGTGCGCTCCCTGATCGGTCACCAAACCGATTAGTCATCGCTGGATCGGTCAACAGACCGATCCACGAAGGAGCAGCGTGCCAATATCCCTAATCGGTCACCAGACCGATCCAGAGACTCAAACCTAGCCCTCCAAGCTAGGATTTCATCCACCTTAGCCCTCCAAGCTAAGGATTTTTCACTTAACCCTCCAAGTTGGGAATTTTCACCTAACCCTCCAAGTTAGGACTTTTCATCTAGCCCTCCAAGCTAGGACTTTTCACCCAACCCTTCCGAATTAGGACTTTTCCAGACCTAGCCCTCCAAGCTAGGACCTGACCCTCCAAGCCAGGACTTTTTCACCTAACCCTTCAAGTTGGGACTTTTCACCTAACCCTCCAAGTTAGGACTTTTCACCTAGCCCTCCAAGCTAAGAATTTTCACCCAACCCTTCCGAATTAGGACTTTTCAACACCTAGCCCTCCAAGCTAAGATTTTCCACACCTAACCCTCCAGATTAGGATTTCCCAACACCTAGCCCTCCAAGCTAGGATTTTCCATACCATGCTTAATCCCCGATCAGGACTTAATCATAATCATCATAATCATCAACCTAAACTAAAATCGGTGTCAACACAAAATAACAATCAGGGTCAGACTGCATCAACAATCTCCCCCTTTTTGTTGTTTGACAACCCGATTTAAGTTTAGGGATTCTCAATCAATTTTCTCAAATTCAGAATCATAGGGGAATCAGGATCCTCCCCCTACAACATAATCATCCTAAACTTAACCAACCACACTCTTCCCCTTTGTCGAACACCGAAAAGGGTCTAGAGGGGCTGTTAAGTTTAACCATACTCCCCCTCAACCCTAGGGGTTTCCCAAAACAACAAAGATATGATTTGAATTATTTTGACAAACATATGAATACATATGACAAAGATAAGGCATGGCAAAACAAGCATATGTATCATATGGGCATGGCATCATAAGCAAAATCATAAGCATGCATAATAATATAGAATGAGGCATACAAGCTGATAGTAATCATGTGAGCACACATAAGCCAACATTCTAAACATGATAAGGCAAATATAAAATACATGCAAAATATCAGATGCATCATTTAGCAAAATCTAGTCATAGTCAAGTTCATCAAAACCAAACAGCTAAACAGATGCATACAAATGCATCGAAGTCAAAGCAAGTGTGGCACAAGGCCAGAAAAGTCAAACCACAAGGCATACAGCCTGAAAGTCATACAATCCAAGTAATCAGAAAGTCAAACGTCAAGCAGACACAGAGAATATCAATCATCAGTGGGGGGGGGGGGGCTCAGCCTGCATCGGATCGTCCAGCGTGACATCATCAGCAGCAAGGGACCCATGTGTAGCACTACCGGAAGGCGCATCCCCAGGAAAAGTATGTCGGCTGCAGCGTGCGAACCCCAGAGACATCAGACTACACTGAGGTCAGTCTGCGATCAATGGATCGGAACTGTGAGCGGACCTCCTCGCGATAAATCTCTCGCAAATGGAAATCATGCTGGATGGTCTGATCCAGCTCTGACAGCTGCCAGCGCAGATCTGGCTCGGGCTCATCGTAGTAATCAGCAGCAGCAGCAGTAGGAGCCTCATGAGGTGCAGCAGCATCGGCTGGCGCCTGAAAATGTGGTCCTCCCCCAGGTAGGTCACCGAGTCCTCTCCCATCCTTCCAAACCAAGGCCCGATCGTGCTCTCGAATAATGATGCCGGACTTGGCAAATGCCCGCCGGCCAAGCCGACAATCCTGTCGGACCATAGGCACTGTCCTGCCTTTGGTGACATCAACACCTACTGACATAAGCCAATCGGTGATGACATGACCAAATGGCATGTAGACTGTGCGGCGGCTCGGCTCTCTATAAGATAGAATGGATTGAAAGATACTTTCCATGATATCAAAATCCATTCGCGGTGCATGCCGTAGAGCATAAGGCAATGATAGGGTCGGATCTCAGTTAAAGGTTTGGAAGTGATCGGTAGAATACAATTTGTGATAATCTTGAACAAGATGTAACTAGTGGGAGAGAGACGAAGTGCTGCAAAGGTAGGAAAATCAGGGCCCAGCTCATCGAGACCGGCTGGGTGGGGATGACCAAAGAAATACTGATAGATGCCATCGGGAGTAACATCCGCAAAAGGGGCCAATAGAGGATCAGGAAGCTCGGGATAGATCGAATACAGGTTCGGTGAACGACGACCACCCAGATACTCTGCTAGAATCTCGTAAGAGAAATCAAGGTTCCTCTTGTCGACTCGAGTAGTGAACTCCAAGCCCCCCTGAGATCCCTGCTGAAGATTGTTGTAAAATTCGGAGACAAGGTCATAATTGATTGGTCTCTCCAGAGAGAGAAGAAAGCCAAGGTTGTAAAAGGTGACTATCTCCATGATTGACGGACAGTGCTCGGTCAGAAAGGGGACATCAATTGACCGGCAGGGTAGCAATTTAAAAGTTCTGGACTGAAATGCCTGCTCGCAGGCAGCATTTGGAAATCGGGAACTGGAGGAAGGCTGTGGCCTTCGGGAGGGTGCTGATGAGGAAGGGGTTTTGCCCCTCGAGCTACCCTCTATTTGGTCCTTTCCTTTAGATGATTTTCTAATGGATTGATAGAGTTGATCATTGCAATAATTTAATCACAGAAAGGGAATCATGACACAAGATTAAAGGATCACAAAATCAATACGAGAGTTGATCATGGTGTAGAATAAGCATTGATCAAATGAGCATCGGTTTAACCAAGAGTTGATCACACACATAGTTTGAATCAATTGGACAGGATCAAATTGAACATTTGAACATAGTTTAATCAAGGACCCAAGATTTGATCACGAAGACATAATCATAAGGTAAGACATTTGATCAAAGGTAAGACATGGCAAAGGTGAGTCACGGCCAACACATGAGGTCATGACACAACACAAGAACACCAAAAGAAAGACCATGATTAGCGCAAATACATACACTATGAACCAATCTGCAAGGAAAACTAAACCAAAAACTCACTTTGGTGCCATTGATGGTGAAGTGCAGAAGAATTTGATGTCTGGAAGAAGAGCTCGCGCAGGAGCGGACCTTGGCGCTAGAAATGAGCGCAACTCCGTGAATAAGGAAGGAAAACTTGCAGACGACAAGAAAAGCTCGTAGGAGGTCTTCTCAGAACCGCACGCGTGCACACAAACGCTCACTCGCAAGAGGAAGAAGAAGATGAGGAAGGCTCTCGCACGGGATGAAGAGGCGCAAGGTAGTAAGGTTCGGCGCTAGGGTTCGGCAATGAGAGGTTTTGGAGGAGTTAATCGGTTGGTGGATCGGTCCACCAACCAAACTTTAATGCGATTGAACGAATCACCGTTCGATCTGAGAGCGCCCAGACCGATCAGGCTCTGGCCTGATCGGACTGGCCTGGTCCTGATCGGTCGGTTGACCGATCAGGCAGGCTCCTGATCGATCGACTGATCGATCAGCAAGCGAACAGTAGGGTCGGATGATATTCGAGAAGTCCTCCTGATCGGTCTTTGGACCGATCACCACAAGGTGCCAGATCGGTCTGGGGACCAATCCAGGCTAGCACAGAATGTTTAGCCAAGATTTCGTTAAGTCTCTGTGACCCCTCTGATCGGTCTGCGGACCGATCACAACAGGAGAGAGCCAGATCGGTCCGGGGACCGATCAGCCCTACACCTGATTGGTCCAGTGACCGATCAGGGTTCCTGATATAGCCTGATACGATCTGAAACTTTCAGTTTCATACATTTACACGATTTCTGAAGAGATCTGATGAAAGATATCGAACTTGGAAGTGATTCCTTGACTAAAATTGATCCCTCAACAAGGATCAAAGGTCCTTATGGTTTTAGTAAATCACTTTGCTCCACCCAAGTGGAGTCAAAACCCAATCAACAATCATTCAAACAAGATTGTGCCAAATTCAAGTTTCCAATCATGTATCCTTGATTGGAATGTCCAAGTATGATCATGGAGCCAAATACACATGTGTTATGCATTGGTTTTCCCCATACTTGGTCACCGAAGTGATTTTTATCTCGTCAACTTAATTTCTCAAGGGATACATTGACATTTTGAGAAATTGACTTGATCCTAGCATCTCACCCCATTTCTAGCAAACAAAAATGTTTTGGTAAGCCTTATAGTTTGTGTGAGATGTCCCCAAAGTTACCCAATTATTTCCTAACAATTTCGAAATAATTATGAAGGGTTTTGAATGCATTTTGAAAACTAAGAAGCGCGACACATTCGCAACTCCCTTCTTAAGAAGCTAAACTCATTTTCAGGGAGTGGTTTAGTGAGAATGTCGGCGAGGTTTGACTTGGAATCTACATGCGAGAGTACAATATCTCCCCTAGCTACACGATCCCTAATGAAGTGGTGACACACTTCAATATGTTTGGTCCTAGAATGATGGACTGGATTCTTGGTTAGGTTGATTGTGCTAATGTTGTCACACAACACTTGCACACTTTTGTAACTCAATCCATAGTCTTCTAAAGTATGAATCATCCACAACAATTGCGACGCTCTCTCCCATGGCGATATATTCTGCCTCGGTCGTGGAGAGAGCAACACAATGTTGCTTCCGACTTGACCAACTAACTAAAGATGATCCTAGAAATTGGCAACCCCCACTCGTGCTTTTCCGATCCAACTTACATCCAGCGTAGTCGGAATTGGTATAGCCAATTAAATCAAAAGATTCGGTACGGGGGTACCAAAGACCGACTCCAATTGTGCCTTTAAGATATCTCAAAATTCTTTTAACAGCGATTAAATGAGATTCCTTGGCACAAACTTGATACCTAGCGCACATACCCATAGCGAAAAGAATATCAGGTCGACTGGCTATGAGGTATAGCAAACTACCTATCATGCTCCGATATTGAGTCAAATCAACGGGTTTACCACTCTCATCATTGTCTAGTCTTGTGTTCGTAGCCATGGGAGTGGTCACCTCTTTCGAATCACTCATATTGAATTTACAGAGTATTTCTTGAGTATACTTCGATTGGTGCACATGGATCCCATCTCGGGTTTGCTTGATTTCAAGTCCAAGGAAGAAAGTCAACTCTCCTATAACGCCCGCCCTTATATCTACCCTCGGGGCGGGGTTACGTACTACTCCTTCATATAATTTGTACATAAAATAAAACTAAATACCAAGACTAAGCATATCAGTCAGTGCATGCAAATTAATTATCATGTTTTAATCATCTTTTAGAAGCACAGTCATATGTTTTCATGCATAATATTAGTTCATAAAGTGACTAAGTACTGAGCATGTTTGTTACAAACTATCAAGTGATATTTACATATACTAAGCATACTAAAACATCATTTGAATTATCTTAATAAAGAGTTATCCTACAGCATGATAGGTTCACAATTAGTTCGACTCATAACATAATCAAGTATAAGAGTAATCACTAACATTCTTATCAAGAACATTAACATAAGCATCTTAAAGTAGATATAGAATCATTCTTTCCCGAGCCACCACCCCACACATCTTCAGCCTCCTGCCTCTTCCTTTAGTTTAAGTGTTCCTTACCCTTATCTGCAGCATAAGATAACACATAAACTAGTAAGCACAAATGCTTAGTAAAGATCCGGTCCTACTCGCAAAATCCATACATAAGCATACATCATGTACACATAGTAAGTCATAAGCATGAGTTCATCATAGCATACTAAACATCAAGTACCTAAGCATGCAGTATATAGTATTTTAAGCATACCCATCACATATAATAAATGTTTTCAATGAATGTTTTCAAAACAATTCCATAATGGTATTACTTAAAATACATCCATATCATATTGGGCCCAGCTGTGTACCACATGATGCGCGTTCCCTAATGAGTTGGGGTAGCGAGCCACCAATCCCATTAGAGCAGGACCTCTTACGTCCTACCGGAGCCATGACCTTACGTTAACATGCACCCCGGATTTGTTTAACGACCCCTCTTACAAGTCGGGTACACAACTTGCAAAGTAAAATACTTATCATGTCTTTACATATATGCTAAGGAGTACTCCAAATTCACTGCTTAAGGGACACCCACTTTTTCAGGGTGTTTCTGATCCCATAGGGACACACCTCACAACATAAGGGTGTTCTTGATCCCATACTTAGTGGAGTATCCTTACAAGCATTTCATCATACATATCACATGCAATCTCATCATATCACATGAAATCTCATAAGGGTGCCCCATGGGCCATAAGACATGCTCATACATACATCATAATTCAACCACTTAAACATACTTTAGATATGACAAGATTTGGTCACATAGATTATACTCATATCATAGGAAGTGGTAGCATGCTAACAATTAAAGTTTCAATATCAAACATTTCATTCAAACACCACCTGCATATACATATCATAGGAAGTGGTAGCATGCTAACAATTAATGTTTCAAATTAAACATTTCTTTTAAACACCACATGCATATACATACAATTATCCCCAAACATAAGCATATCTCATAGGGTAGTTTAATCTTCACAAACCCTAATCTAAGGGGTGTGGCCGAAACTCAAGGTAGGGAGAAATTAGGGTTTTTGAAATGAAACATTCACACAGACATTTATACAAACACCTTGTTTACAACATCATACAATATACTAAACATGAATATATCATAGGATAATCCAACCCTCACAAACCCTAATTCCATGCTTTGGCCGAAAGTCATAGGGTAGGGATATTAGGGTTTTTTTTTAAAACATTCACACAAGCATTTATACAAACACCTTACAATACACTAAGCATGGATATACATTATAGGATAATTCAACCCTCACAAACCCTAGATCCCATGCCTTGGCCGAAACCCATCCAAACCCTAAACCTTAGTTTTTGTCATCACAAAATGAAGGGTCACAACATATGTGTATACTCTAAATCCCAAGGGTTCTTCTCATGTATCAAAGAGTAGCCCAAGACTTCCCTTTGGAAGTGGCCGAAACTCACTCAAGAGCAAACCCTAGGTTTTGTTTACAACATATTGAAGGATACAACATACACATATATCCTAAGTGCCAAGGGTTTACTTATGTACCAAAAAGTAACCAAAAGCCTTCCCCTAGGGGGGTGGCCGAAAGTCATTCAAGGGAGAAGACCCCCATTTTCTAAATCAACAAGGAGAAAACATACAAGAACCATTACACTGCAGGTGAGGGGATACTTACATCCTTTCGCTTGAATTTCTCCTTCTCTTACTTCTTAGGGTACCCTTGAAGAACAAGAAGGTGAGTGTTTCCCTTGTTAGCCTTCTCTAGCCCTCTTGGCCCTAGTAGAGGACAAGAACCTTAAAGGGTTCCTTTATCCTTCCAACTTCCTAGGGTTAGAACCCTAGGTGCACCTTTTCGAAAATTGAAGTGGGGAAGAAGACTCTAGTTTTCGAAAATTGAAATGGGGAAGAAGAAGAAGAAGTGTAACTTCCTTTCCCACTCTTATTTATACTCTTCTCATGAAGAGGCATGTCTCTTCACTTCCCTAGCTTTAACAAGCACGTTTCTTATTCTCTTAACAAGAAACATGACTTGGTTCATTGGTTAAGACATTGCTAGTGCAACAAGGAGGTTCAAGGTTCAATCCTTGCTTCCTCCTTTCTACATCTTCTTTTTATTACATTTTGCACTAATCCACATCCAAGCCCATTAAGCCAAGCCCATCATGAAATTTCATAGTAATAATTATGTTTCATGAATTTCATAATATTTCTTATTATAATAATATTTCATGAATTCATAATATTTCATAATAATGATAATATTTCATGAATTCATAATATTTCATGATATTTCATATGGGAAAATTTTGGGGCGTTACATCTCCCACTAGACTCATTTCAAATTCGCTTTCCATGTGTCCAATGAACTCATTTAAATAGCCCTTGTTATTTGAGCCACAAATTATGTTATCGACATATACTTGGGCCACAAAAATATTGTCACCATCTCTACGTAGAAATAGTGTAGGGTCTATTTAGCCTCTAACGAAGCCCTTCTCAATTAGGATGTCGACAACCGCTCGTACCAAGCTTGGGGTGCTTGTTTAAGGCCATAAAGTGCCTTTTTGAGCTTGAACACGTGGTTTAAAAATTCAGTACTCTCAAACCCCGGAGGTTGTTCGACATAGACCTCTTCTCTAATTAAACCAGTTAGAAAGGCCGATTTGACATCCATTTGATATAACTTGAAACCTCGATGTGCTGCAAATGCTAGCATCAATCGAATGGATTCTAATCGTGCCACGGGAGCATAGGTCTCATCATAATCAAGGCCTTCAACTTGACTATAGCCCTTGGCTACTAAGCGTGCCTTGTTTCTAATGATTTCTCCCTTATTGTTCAATTTTTTTTGAAGACCCATTTGGTTCCAATGATGGTGGTCTTCTTAGGTCTAGGGACTAAGTCCCAAACTTGACTCCTTTTGAATTGACCTAGTTCATCTTGCATTGCAATGATCCAATCGGGATCATTTAATGTTTCATCAATTTTCCTAGGTTCAATTTCAGAAATTAGGGCAACTTCATTAACCTCATTCCGGAAGAATGATCTAGTTCTAACCCCATGATGGATGTCTCCAATAATTTGGTCTTGGGGATGACTAGAGGCTAATCTAGTTTGCCTAGGTGTTGGTGGTGCTTCTTGAATGGGTTCACTAGACACAAGCTCATCCTTAGGATCCGGCTGATCTATGGATTGTCTAGGCTCACCGTCATCGGATTCATCACCATCAACAACATTTGGAGTTTCATTCAAACTTAGTCTCCTAAGTTTGAATTGGACTTCATCTTCTGGTTGTTCATTGGCTTTTGGAATTTCCTCAAAGACAACATCAGAAGACTCTTCAACCAATCTAGACTTCTTATTGTAGACTCGGTAGGCTTTGCTAACTAGGGAATACCCGACTAGTATCCCTTCATCAGCTTTTGCCGTGAACTTCCCAAGGTGATCCTTGGTGTTTAGGATGAACACCTTACAACCAAACACCCTAAGGTATTTAACCGTAGGTGGTTTCCCAAACCAAAGTTCATGGGGAGTCTTTCCTAAGAACCTATGAATGAGGACTCGGTTTTGCACATAACAAGCTGTATTTACAGCTTCGGCCCATAAGTAACTCGGTAGTGAGTACTCATTAAGCATGCTTCGTGCAGCCTCTTGTAGAACACGGTTCTTCCTCTCTACAACACCATTTTGTTGTGGTGTTCTAGGAGTGGAGAACTCATGTCTATAACCTCTATCTTGACAAAATTCTAAAAACCGTTGGTTTTGAAATTCACCTCCATGATCACTTCTAATTGTCTTAATAGTTGATGATTTTTCATTTTCAACCCTTCTACAAAAAGAAATGAAAACATCTAAGGTTTGGTCCTTATATTTAAGAAAATAAGTCCATGTATATCTAGTAAAGTCATCAATGATAACAAAGCAATATCTACTTCCATTCAATGATATGATAGTACTACAATCAAATAAATCCATATGAAGTAAATCCAAAGCGGTAGATGTACTTACATCGCTTTTACCTTTATGTGCAGGTTTTGTTTGCTTACCCATTTGACATGCATCACAAAGTTTGTCCTTTTCATACTTGATGCTTGGTAAGCCACGAACTAATCCCTTGTTGACCAACTTCCGGATGTTCTTCATGTTAACATGTGCTACCCTCCGGTGCCAAAGGGTGGACTCTTCTTCTTTTGACATGAGACACTTAGTAAAAGCATTAGTAGCACTTTTAAATGAAACTTGATAAATATTGTCTACTCTTGTTCCTATTAGTACCGTGTCCAAGGTGTCATGTTGTCTAACTAGACATTAACTTGGTTGAAAATCAATTGTGTAACCCGTGTCACACAATTGACTGACACTTAGGAGATTAAATGTCATCCCCTTGACTAGAAGGATATTTGAGATTATAAGACATTCGGATATTTGAATGTCTCCTATTCCTATGACCTTAAGACTACCATTGTTACCAAATGAAACATTACCTCTACTTTTCTTGTGAAGTGTGGTAAACAATGATCTATCCCCGGTCATGTGTTTGGAGCACCCACTATCAATGAACCAAGTTGATAGATGCTCCCCCTCAATCATAACCTACACAATTCGAAAAATAGAAGTTTTAGGTACCCAAACCTTGGGACCTAAAGCACCTACTAAACAAGACTTAGGCACCCATGCCTTGACAACTTTCTTTTGAATCTTGGGTGTCCTAGATTGTCTCATATCAGTCCTAGAAATCAAAGACACGAATGAAGGTTCTTTGGGTCGGTAACCAAAACCGGCCCTATTGTAGACTGCCCTTTGGGCATTCAAGATCATGTCTAGGGTCTTAGAGCTAGTTGAGAACTTCTCAAGAATATTCTTGAGTCTCTCAACTTCACCCTTCAATGATTTGTTTTCTTCTTCTAGCAATTCATCATGCAAATCATCTACATCCTCAACCCTAGAGGATTTCAAGTGTTCAACCTCAAGTTTTAATGATTTAATTTCATCCTCTAACATTTCAACATGCAAGTCATCTATGTTATCATCCCTAGATGCTTTCAATTGTTCAATTTCCAATTGCAATATTTTAACCTTATTTTTTGACTTCTTTATCATATTGGTTAAACATGCAATAGCTCTATAACATTTTTCTAGTTCGGGAGAAATTACCTCTTCATCATCCAAAGATGATGAAGCCGCGTTTGAGGAGTTGGAAGATTCTGTAAGATCGTTGCCGTCCTCTAGAGGGGGGTGACTAGCGGTTTTTCGAACCCCTTTTTCCTACAAGATTGTTAGTGCAGCGGAAATACAGATAAAACAATAAATACAATGCTAACAAACCGTATTTAGTTGCTATCCACCCTGGTCGGGTGACTAATCCAACAATCCGTCGGTGGATCAATCCCCGGATAACCTCCGGCTAGAACGTGTTGCTCCTTGTGGGTGGAGAAACCTCTCCACAATCACCAAACACTTTCCTGAGCACACAAGACTACTACCTTGCCTTAGCCAAGCAAGATTCGTCAAGAACATCAGCCACCATGATGTAATACCCAATAATTTTCTGATATTATTATGGATTTTTAGGAATTTTTCAAGCATTTTTCGGAATAAAATTAGAAAAAAAATTAATTAATGGTCGCGGAGAGGTTCGACCTCGCGACCACGCGGCTAGCCAAAGCCTTTAGCGGGCTCAGCTAACCGGAAGGCCAGGGGTATCAAGCACAGAAAAGGATAGAGAGAAATAATGTTATAGGGTAGTTAGGCATTTTCATTAAGAGATATATTAACCCCGCTTAAGCCACGTAAGTGGGATTAGGGCTTGTTGGCGGCTGCGTGCGAGAAGAGGACGAGGGAGGGGTTGCGAAAACAGAGGAAGCCAAGGAGTTCTTCTTCTTCTTCTTCTCTTTCCCCTTGAGTAGAGAGAATCTAGGATTTCTCCCTAGGGCCAAAGAGTGGAGGTTTCTCACAAGGACGAAGAGAGGAGTTCTACGCTAGGTTTATACCTCGATTTAGTGAGTTTTCTTCAAGATAAGGGTAAGTAGATCACTCACCTGCAATAGGAGTAGTTTTCGTATGTAAGTTCTTGTTGTAGAACCATGATTTATGATGCATGCTTTAAGATTATGGTTATCGTGTGTTTTAAGTTCTTAAAGATGCATGTTTTCTCATGATAGAAATTTAATTGGTTTAGATTTGGTGTATGTAAGCTAAGCATGATAAGATTTAATTTTTGAAAAGTCTCAAAAAAATGAGGTTGGGATTAAGGGCACGCAAGGTGCTCGATGAAAGTCCCAAGTAAGAAAGGTAAAGGGTTTTAAGTGTAAAATTCATGCAAAAGTGAGATAGTTGATAAGTATAAGTACTGTAAGTAAGAAAGTATTTTATTTTCAGAAAGTGACATGTACCGGGCAAATGAAAGGCCCACCGAAAGTTAGAAAGAAGCTCTAATAGGGTGTGGTGGCTAGCTACCCCACAACCTATTAGAGAAGCGCACAATTGGTACATTGATACCATGGTAAAATGTCAAGGCCTAAAGAAAGTTGAATATTATTTTCAAGTATATAAGTATTTACAAGTGTTTTAGCTTTGAGTACATGTCTTTATTTCAATAAGTTCACATTGATACTTTGCAAGCATGATAAAGAGTAAGAGTAAGGAGGTTAGTGTTTTAATGTATGAGCATGTTAAGTTTGTAAATGTTTTATGCAAGTAATGTTTTCAACATGATTGAGCATGATAAGAATATGAAAGTTTTCCCATGTGCATGTATTTTGGAAGTAAGCATTCTTTGAAATGAACATGTTTATTGTTGATAACATGGATTTGTGAGTTTAGGATTTACTTACTAAGCATTTTGCTTATTAGTTGCATTTCCTCCTATTGCAGATAAAGGTAAAGAAAAAGCATAAGTTATGGAGGTGACCAGGACTTGCATTGATGCTTAGTGGCGGTGGAACCGTGGAAGAGATCCGTTGGGTTAAGTTTTAGATATTTAATATTTTGATTCTGAAGTTTAGAAACTTGGAGTTTAATATTTTGATTGGTAAAATGTGAACATTGAGTTTATTTCCGCATGGAGTCAAAAGTTGATACAATCTTTAGCATGATTTCATATGGTTTAGTAGTCTTGTTAAATTCCGCAAAGATTCTAATTTCAAGTCATTAGATTTGTTTTGAGTTGCTAGGATGTTTATAAAACTAGCATAGAGTATAGACATGGTGTTATATCTTTGTAAGTCTTGAAAGTATATGAATTGTGGATCTTTGGAAATGGTTTTCAGTTCTTGAAGTCAAGTAGTGGTAACCTAAGGCCAAGGTCTAAGGTGAAGTCAAAGGTTAAGGTTAAGTGAGGAAAGGTAAAGGTAGTAAAGAGCGACGATCCGGCTTAAGTATAGGGTAGAGAAGTCGGGTCGTCACAGAGTGGTATCAGAGCAAAAGGTTTCCACCCTTCCGCCACACTGGCATCAAGCATCAATCCTGACGCCTGCCAAGTAAGAAGTTCATATGTTGTAGTTTTGTATGCTTTTCATTATTGACTGCTAGTATCAGTAAGTGCATGATGGTAAGGAAGTATGTTAGTATTATTATATGCTAGTATGTGCATGATAAGTATATGCTATCTAATATGAATATGATGATAGTATGATGATGAGTATGATGACATGACATATGTCATATGAGTAAGATGATATGAGTAGGATGATAGTAAAGTAATGAAATGTCCTTATTGATGAAATGTCATTACCCTCTTTATGATATAAAGTAAGAGAATGTCAAGAGGATGTCCTAGATGATGTAAAGTAAGAGAATGTCAAGAGGACGTCCTAGAAAGGCCCAAAATGAGGAGCGAGCTCCTAAAGGGCAAGAGGCAACAAAGTCAGTACCACCACCAAATCTTTTAGAGGTGGTGGCTCGGTTACAAAGGTAAGTAGTAGAATAGTAGCAAGTTATTGCCACCATGATGACTAACCAGTAGGCCGCTCCCATTACCCCGCGAGTGGAGAATGTAGTGGCACCAGTTGTGACCGACGATCCATCGGTTACATCTATAGTCCCGGCAAGGGGGGTAAGGTGTAACGACCCACCTTCTAGTACACTAAGCTTTAAGGCGAATCGCTATGTAAATTAAATATATCTACCTGATTTCTGACTGAGTAACTTAGGAATTTCAACAACGATATGTAAAAGCATAAACATAAACGTGCCAAGTTGGTATCAACTTCTTTATTGAAACCATTCATTATTCATATCTAAGGACATTCTTAGCTACTACATGTCATTCTATATGGTGCATATATCTTAAAACAAGCATATCCTATGTATTTAGCATGTAAATCAAAAGTATCAAGTTCTTATCTCTAAAGCATAAGCATGGGTCTAAATTACCATATTACAAGTAGTAACTCATAACATTCAACATTCGCTAAGCAAGTATTAACACAGGTAAATAAACTACTTTAATATACTATGCACCACAAATAACGAGTCTAAACAGGTTAATACATGGTTCTCATAATATATCGCGAAATAACTGAAGAAGCATAAACAAGAAAATTAAAGAAGCATACTAGACACCACTAATACAAGTCTACTTAAGTTCATACATGGTTCACATAATATATTGCGGAATAACTAAAGAAGCATAAAGAGGGTTATTCTATGCTTTGCAAGTTCCGAAGACTTTTATTCCAACTCCACCATCACACACACTTTGCATCAAGCCCGCCGCCTCCGCTACTAGTGCTTTCCTTTACCTGTATCTGCAGTATAAGGAAATGCAAACTAATAAGCATAAAGCTTAGTAAGTACCATCTAGCCTCACAAAACCATGAAAACTCGAATTATGCTTTTGTAAAACATGCTATGCACATACATGCTCATATCCATAAGTAATCATGTTAGGCTCATGCTAAAATACATATCATAGGATGTCATGACATATGTTGGGACCGGGTGCATGTCGACAAGGATACGGGTTCGTAAAATTTTAAATTTTTACGTGCAGCGGAAGAATTAGCATAAAATAATTTCCTAAATTATTTTAACCACGTATCTAGCATGCAACCTTATGATGTGTTGACATGATCATAAAATAAAACATTGTGGAAAAGTAAACTAATTTACTTTGTACCTCGCGTAACTCGAAGAAAAGGGACGAGATCCAACTGTAGCGTCCCTTGGAAGCTTCGCCTCTATTCGCGTCCACGCCGAGTTCTCTTCGGGATGACTTCGCAAAGTCACGAGTTTTGTGCCGACGAGAACTACTAGATTCTCTATAGGCACAACAAAGAAGATCAAGAGAGGAAAGGGAAACTAACCACCAAGAAACGGAATCGAATTCCGAGAGGGAAGGAGATGTGATCCGCTTCTTCTTCTTCTTGGTTGGCTTCTCCTTCTTCTTGTTAGCTCACGGCAACCACCTTCTATGGGAGGAGTTGCGCCGGCCCTAGCCCTCAAGAGGAGGCGCCGGCCCTAGATGGGGAGAAGGGAAGGAGAAGAGAATAAAAGAGAGAGAGAGAGGGAGCTCTATATCAATACACGATTATTGATTTGGTTAGGAATCCAAGGGTTGCCTATGGTTCCTTATATAGTTGCTTCTCCCTCGCTAAGTCTCCTCTTTAACGGAATTAATGGAATTAGTTATCCTAAGAATTTTATCTTATAAAATTTCTTATGACTTATTCCGTTAAGCCTAGTCTTATTATAACTAAGTTACAATAAAACAAAATTTTCTTCTCTTTTAAATTATTGAATAAATTTTATAAGAAATTTATAAACTTTCTTATTATGGAAAAATCAATTCATAATTGATTTTATAAATTTAAAATAAACCAATTCATAGATTATTTTAACTTCCATAAAAGGAATAAATTTCTATAAATTTATTTATATAAATTTTTTTATACAAATTTATTTATCCATAATTTATAAAACAAATCACACTAGATTTATTTTATTAATTAAACCAAAATTAATTGGTTTTCTCCCAATAGGTGGCCGGCCAAACCAAGGGGTTTGGCACCCTCCTTGGCCGGCCAATCAAGCCCCACCAATCGTGAATTAAACTCATTTAATTCGCCCAATAAGCCTTCAAAAGACTTAGCCATTTTTAGTTTCCATTGCGCCTCTGATTAACTCAGATTCGACTTATTTCTCTTGATCGGAAAATCCAATTTTCAACTCGTTTTAAATCTCTCGGATTACTCGTAGTGCGTGTGACTAAATAGGCTTTCGATTTATGTTGGCCGTCTATAATCAACTAATTATAGAACGATCATGAGTGACACCTAGTAGTACATCACGATCCCCAATTAATCGAAAGATCAACGGTTTGACCTCAGAAGAAATTATTCTGAAACCCTTCAGCAGCTCTAATGAATCGTGCCCCATTCCCTTCACCACCTTATACCCACTTGGTTCAGGACACGGTCTATGGTGTCAGTCCCCACTAGGATGACTACGTCACACCTAGCCCAAGTAGTGTCTTTCTCGTCCTTTGGATTTCTAATTACTCTCATGTAAGAGACTCGCACTCTAATCATGATATACTCTGGCCAGAAGTTTTGAGTAACAATCCGACGATAGGCCTGGGTATACATCTCCTCTCAAGGAGTGGTGAATCCTTTGTAGGCTGTTCAAACATCTTCGGGCACTTCGGCTCATACCCAATCATCCTGGGTCCACACCTCCTTGGAGATGCTTGCTTAAGATGTTAAAGTATAAGTCTCCATGACCAAGATGACTTGAACACCACAAGTCAAAGGAACATCGCACTTAAGCTGCAGTAAGAACTTCATTGACATATCTTTATAGATAACCATATGAAGTTTTACAGCTAGTCACTCCAATGAACTAGTTCCCTTAACTAGCATCCATGTTTATCTCCGGACATCCCAATGTCACCAGCCAGTGAAAATCAGCTGATTAGAGAATAACCCATGCTAGTCTCAACAGAATTGATAGTGTTCGTTTTTATCAATTCATCGACTAGGGATAATTTCAATACTTCACAATTGCACATTTAGAGATAATCACTAGTTGTGATCCCATTACAAATTCTCTTATGCTGTGAATTGTATTGCGGACATTCAGTAGATGAGTTTAAGATCCCAATCAAAACACAAAATATGTATACTCAAATAGTGAATTATCATTTATTAATATAAATGTTTACATCATAAGGCGATTGCCTTAGGACACTTCTCTCATATCACTAACAACATATAGCTGAGACATGGCACATACTGAACTAAAACTGAAAAGTAAGCTATAGCATGGCATACATATCTGAACTGGAACTGGAACTAACTAACATAAAACTAATTATTAAATTCACCACATGCTAATATGAATTTCTGAAAACTAAATACATATAGTAGGTGAAAATAATAATCAACTGCTGTGGGCCTGACAATGTACCAACTGTGCGCGCATCCCTAATAAACCCGAGGTAGCAAATCCCGAATCCATTAGGGTTCTACTAGGTTATCTAAACCTAGGGGCAACTAGGAGCCCATGCCATACTAGGTTATCTAAACCTAGAGGCAACTTGGAGCCTATCCCTGGACCGGAGTCCGGTACAATGCCACTGAAAATAAAATAGTCCTTTATTCTTTTCTTTCCTTTTCTAATTCTTGCTTTTACTAGGTTATCTAAACCTAGAGGCAACTACCCGTTGGGCCTTGGTCCCAATCATAAACTGGAGCAAGAATTTCTATTCTCTAATGCTTTCTATAGCATTAACTGAACTGAACATTTTAACAAACACCTAACGTGTTCATAATTTACGATTTCTAATCGTAGAACATACATATAAGGAATTAAGCATACGAAACGTCAACCGAAACTACTTATACTGTAGGTGAGGGATACTTACTTCCTGCGCTAGGTTTTTCTTACGAATAAACTCTGAAATTCCAGAGGAAACGTCGAACTACAACGTTCTTCCTGCTTCTTGGAATTCTCCTCGCGTCTACGAGGGTCCCCGTAGAGAATAGGGCCTCTTGAGACCTTCCCTTGGCTTCCCCTTTGTCTTGGGCGGCAAGAGAAGAGGAGAAGAGGAAGAAAACGCAAGAGAGGAAGAGGAGAGGAGGAGGGGCGTCGGCGCTGCACCCTTGGCTCACGAAAACCTAAGATGATGTGACCTAGAAGAGACACCTGATCGAGCCATAATTCACATTTTGAGAATTTTGCATACAGCTGGCTCTGCTGAAGAATCTGCAATACTGTCCTGAGATGCTCAGCATGTTCCTCCTGAGTTCCTGAGTAAATAAGAATGTCATCAATGAAGACGATGACAAACATATCTAAGTACTCCCTGAATACTCGGTTCATGAGGTCCATAAATGTCGCTGGAGCATTTGTGACCCCAAAAGGCATGACTACAAACTCGTAGTGCCCATATCTGGTTCTGAAAGCTGTCTTGGGAATATCACCCTCTCTGACTTTGACCTGGTGATAGCCGGATCTCAAATCTATCTTTGAGAAGACTGTGGATCCCTTTAGCTGATCGAACAAATCATCGATCCTGGGTAGAGGGTACCTGTTCTTAATGGTGACTTGATTCAAAGCTCGGTAATCTATACACAGGCGCATGGACCCGTCTTTCTTCTTCATGAACAACACTGGAGCTCCCCATGGTGAATGACTAGGGCGGATGAAGCCCTTGTCGAGTAGCTCCTGTAGCTGCTCCTAAAGTTCTCTTAATTCTGCTGGAGCCATACGGTATGGTGCTTTTGAAATGGGGTTGGTACCTAGAATGAGCTCTATCTCAAACTCTATCTCCCTGTCTGGAGCTAAGCCTGGTAACTCGTCAGGGAAGACTGCTGGGTAGTCACATACCACTGGGACCTCTTCTAGCTTTTAGTCCTTGACTTGTTCGACATGGACTACATGAGCTAGAAATCCAGCACATCCTGTACTCAGTAGTTTCCGTGCTTTCATGGCGGAGAGAAATTTCTTTGTCTTCTTCTTCGGTTCTCTGATGTATTCAAACTGCTCTCCTGCCTCTGGTTGGAATACGACTTTCCTTTTTCGGCACTCTATAGAAGCGCCATATTTGCTCAGGAAGTCCATCCCAAAAATGACATCATAGTCGGACATATTCAGTATTACCAGATCACAGTAAAGCTCTCTGTCTGAAATGCCGACGGGTATGGCACGGAGCCAGTGTGTGGATGCCATGATGTCTCCGGAGGGCAGAGTAGTCAGAAACTGACCACTAAGTACGTCCGGAGGTATGGCTAGTTTTTCGGCGAATGCCCTGGATACATATGAATGGGTTGCCCCAGTATCGAAAAGTACAGATGCATGCAGATTTTAAATACTAATCTGACCTGTAACAACTGTAGAGGCGGTGGCTACATCCTCTCTGGTCAGTGAGAAAACCCGTGCATTTGTAGTAGCCGGTGGAGCCTCTAATCTACCTTGATTGATCTGAGGACCCTCTAGTGCCGTCTGCATCAGGTGAAGCTGAGCCGACTTACCTCCATACTGAATAGGCTGTGGGGGAGGTAAGTTGGCCTTGTTAGGGCATTGCTTGGCCATATGCCCTTCCTGACCACAGGTGTAGAACCCTCGTGTGCCCAGGCGGCAGACTCATGAGTGCTGTCTCCCACAGTTGGAACAAGTGGGATACTTAGTTTGCTTATTGGCTGGCTCCCCTTTTGGATTGTTCCACTGCTTTCTTTTGCCTTGATTCTTTCCTTTCCAGTTAGAGTTAGAGCCCTGGGGTTTTTGAGTTCCTGTGCTACTGCCTTGGCCCTTATTCTCTGTCACGACTGCCTTCTGCTGTCGCATGCTGTTTAGGTAATGCTCGGTGATCAGAGCACTGCTAACTAGTTCCTCTGAGGTTTGCGGCCTATGGACGCCGCTGGTCACATTCAGTGCTATCTCTGGCCTTAGCATCTTGAGCATTAGCCTGACTCGCTCTCGTTCAGTACTGACCAGCTCAGGGCACAGGCGAGCCAGTCTGTTGAATCTCTTCACGGCTTCCTCTACTGATAGGTTGCCCTGCCGAAATTCAGTGAACTTGTCGTAGTGGCGGTTTGTGACCCGCATGTGGAAGAATTCTTCAAAGAACTCTTCTTCAAAGCTAGCCCAGGTCATCTGATTGATTGGGCGTTTTATCTTGATACGCTCCCACCACATACGTGCGTCTCCGGCTAGGCAGAAGGAGGCGCACTTTACTTTCTCATGCTCTGGCCAGTCTAGGAGTTCCATGGTACTCTCTAGGGTCTTGAACCAAGCTTGGGCATCCCATGGTTCGCTGGTGCCTGAGAAGGTCTCTGGCTTGATCTTCTGCCACTGGATCAGATAAGCTTCCCTTCTTGCCCCTGTTGCTGGGGCTACTAGCATGTCTGGTGGGACCGACGCCACAGGTGGAACCTCCGTCACTATCGGCGTCTCCCCCTGGGGCTCTGGGGTAACAGTGGGAGTAGCCTGCTGATTAGCGGTTAGAGCAGCAATTACTTGCTGTTGTTCCGCTACCTGTCTCTGCAGTTGTACTACTACCTCTATCAGGTCCGCTAGGGGCACTGAGTGGTCTGCCTCCTGCTGAGGCTCAATAACTGGTGCTCTTCTAACTGAGCGTCCTCTTGTCATTATCTAAAATAGAGGAGGATCATACAATTCATATTTTAATTCTAAAACATGCTATCAGATATAAACTAAGGTATTAAACATGCTTCCGTTAACTGTAAATGAGAACTGGCTAGAAAACAGAAAGCATGAATAACATGAAAATACTATAAATCTGAAAGCAAGAAGATATAGTAATGTGAGAGATACTCTTACTTAGAAGCTGCAGGTTTGATGCTGATGTGTGTGAGGAGGAAAGATGGAACTTGCTCTGATACCACTCTGTAACGACCCACCTTCTAGTACACTAAGCTTTAAGGCGGATCGCTACGTAAATTAAATATATCTACCTGATTTCTGACTGAGTAACTTAGGAATTTCAACAATGATATGTAAAAGCATAAACATAAACGTGCCAAGTTGGTATCAACTTCTTTATTGAAACCATTCATTATTCATATCTAAGGGCATTCTTAGCTACTACATGTCATTCTATATGGTGCATATATCTTAAAACAAGCATATCCTATGTATTTAGCATGTAAATCAAAAGTATCAAGTTCTTATCTCTAAAGCTTAAGCATGGGTCTAAATTACCATATTACAAGTAGTAACTCATATCATTCAACATTCGCTAAGCAAATATTAACACAGGTAAATAAACTACTTTAATATACTATGCACCACAAATAACGAGTCTAAACAGGTTAATACATGGTTCTCATAATATATCGCGAAATAACTGAAGAAGCATAAACAAGAAAATTAAAGAAGCATACTAGACACCACGAATACAAGTCTACTTAAGTTCATACATGGTTCACATAATATATTGCGGAATAACTAAAGAAGCATAAAGAGGGTTATTCTATGCTTTGCAAGTTCCGAAGACTTTTATTCCAACTCCACCATCACACACACTTTGCATCAAGCCCGCCGCCTCCGCTACTAGTGCTTTCCTTTACCTATATCTGCAGTATAAGGAAATGCAAACTAATAAGCATAAAGCTTAGTAAGTACCATCTAGCCTCACAAAACCATGAAAACTCGAATTATGCTTTTGTAAAACATGCTATGCACATACATGCTCATATCCATAAGTAATCATGTTAGGCTCATGCTAAAATATATATCATAGGATGTCATGGAATATAGCTGAGACATGGCACATACTGAACTAAAACTGAAAAGTAAGCTATAGCATGGCATATATATCTGAACTGGAACTGGAACTAACTAACATAAAACTAATTATTAAATTCACCACATGCTAATATGAATTTCTGAAAACTAAATACATATAGTAGGTGAAAATAATAATCAACTGCTGTGGGCCCGGCAATGTACCAACTGTGCGCGCATCCCTAATAAACCCGGGGTAGCAAATCCCGAATCCATTAGGGTTCTACTAGGTTATCTAAACCTAGGGGCAACTAGGAGCCCATCCCATACTAGGTTATCTAAACCTAGAGGCAACTTGGAGCCTATCCCTGGACCGGAGTCCGGTACAATGCCACTGAAAATAAAATAGTCCTTTATACTTTTCTTTCCTTTTCTAATTCTTGCTTTTACTAGGTTATCTAAACCTAGAGGCAACTAGGAGCCAATCCCGTTGGGCCTTGGTCCCAATCATAAATTGGAGCAAGAATTTCTATTCTTTAATGCTTTCTATAGCATTAACTGAACTGAACATTTTAACAAACACCTAACGTGCGTGCTTGTTCATAATTTACGATTTCTAATCGTAGAACATACATATAAGGAATTAAGCATACGAAACGTCAACCGAAACTACTTATACTGCAGGTGAGGGATACTTACTTCCTGCGCTAGGTTTTTCTTACGAATAAACTCTGAAATTCCTGAGGAAACGTCGAACTACAACGTTCTTCTTGCTTCTTGGCGTTCTCCTCGCGTCTACGAGGGTCCCCATAGAGAATAGGGCCTCTCGAGACCTTCCCTTGGCTTCCCCTTTGTCCTGGGTGGCAAGAGAAGAGGTGAAGAGGAAGAAAACTCAAGAGAGGAAGAGGAGAGGAGGAGGGGCATCGGTGCTGCACCCTTGGCTCACGTAAACCTAAAATCTCCTCCTCTAATTCTTTAATTCGTTATTTATATTAAGTTGTAAAAAAAATCCTAAGTTAAATACATATCTAGAATACTCGATTATTTCCTTCAACGAAACTCCCATTGGCCTGGTGGTTCGTGGAACCATGCCAAGGGCTTACTCTAGCGGAGGTTGCGGGTTTAAAACTCACCTAAGGCCACCAACTCATCTTCTTTATTTTTGGCACTTCTTTTTATGGAAAAATTCCATAAAAATATCTACAAATTCCAGAAAAATCCTAGGATATTTCTAAAATTATTTGAGGAAATTTTTTTGGGATTCACATAAGGCAAGAAGCGTACCTCATCTAGTGGTAGAAACTGAAGCCAGAGAACTTCTTAGGCACAAGTGAACCATGGGATTCTCAAGCATAGTTCAAAATGTTGGAAAGCAAAGTAGAGCAACTGGACTGACCTGAGGTAGAGAACATAAAGTGCGCCTCCTTCTGCCTTACCGGAGATGCTAGATTGTGATGGGAGAGAGTCTAGGCCAAGAGAAATGTCAGCCAGATGACATGGGCCGACTTCGAGATCGAGTTCTTCGAAGAATACATTCATATGCGAGTAACCAACAAGCATTACGATGAATTCACGGAGTTCAGACAAGGAGACTTATCCGTGGATGAAATAGTGAAGAAGTTTAATCGGTTAGAGCATCTGTGCCCAGAGCTAGTTAGCACAGAAAAAGAGAGAGACATGCTAATGCTCAAGATGTTAAAGCCTGAGATAGCGTTAAATGTGGCCAGCAGTGTTAAGGGGTCACAAACCTCCGAAGAACTGATAAGTAGTGTTTTGATCATCGAGCACTACTTAAACAGTACAAAGACTACCAGAAATTTTAAACGATGAAGTTCTTAATGACCTTACCTTCGAGAGAGGTCATGACATCTACTCAGTGGCTAAGAGATGTATTAATTCGGATTTCCAACCGAGAACTCTATAGTGATTTAGTAGTCCTTGAGATGAAGGATTATGATATCATTTTAGGTATGGATTTCTTGAGCAAGTACAGTGCCTCTATTGAATGCCGCAAAAGAAGAGTAAAGTTCACACCCGAAGCAGAACTTCCATTCGAGTTTATTGGAGACCCAAAGAGAAAAACAAAAAGGTTCTTATCTACCTTACAAGCTCAGAGAATGTTAGAGAAGGGGTGTTCTGGTTTTCTAGCTCATATAGTAGATGCAAGTCAAAGAGAAGGATTAAAGAAAGAGGAAGTGAGGGTAGTCTGTGACTATCCGGAGGTGTTTCCTGAAGGGTTACCAGGACTCCCTCCCAATCGAGAAATTGAATTAGTTCCAGGAACCAACCCAATTTCAAGGGCACCTTATCGCATGGTACCAGCAGAACTGAAAGAGCTGCAAGAACAATTACAAGAGCTGCTCGACAAGGGTTTCATTCGCCCTAATCATTCACCCTGGGGAGCTCCTGTGTTGTTCGTCAAGAAGAAAGATGGATCCATGCGAATGTGCATAGATTATCGAGCCTTGAATAAGGTAACCATCAAGAACAGATATCCCTTGCCAAGGATAGATGATTTATTCGATCAGTTGAAGGGAGCCACGGTGTTCTCCAAATTAGATCTGCGATCAGGTTACCATCAACTCAAAGTGAAGGAGAGTGATGTGCCAAGGATTGCTTTCAGTACAAGATATGGGCACTACGAGTTTGTAGTCATGCCCTTTGGAGTGACAAACGCCCCTGCGACGTTTATGGATCTAATGAATAGAGTGTTCAAGGACTTTCTTGACAAGTTCGTCATTGTCTTCATTGATGATATCCTAGTGTATTCAAAGACTCAGGAAGAACATGACGAACACCTGAAGATAGTGTTGCAGACCTTACATCAGAGGGAGTTGTACGCCAAATTCTCAAAGTGTGAGTTTTGGCTTAACCAGGTGGCCTTTCTAGGCCACATCATTTCCAAAGAAGGCATTATGGTAGACCCAACCAAGATTGAAGCAGTTAGTAACTGGAGTCGACCAACGAATGCTAGTGAGATTAGAAGTTTTCTGGGTTTGGCAGGGTACTACAGAAGGTTTGTAGGAGACTTTTCAAAGATAGCTTCTCCACTTACAGCTCTTACCAGAAAGAATAAGAAGTATGAGTGGACTGAAGACTGTGAGCAGAGTTTTCTTGAGTTAAAGAAGAGACTGACAAGCGCTCCTATTCTTACAGTACCCGAAGGTGATAAGAGCTTTGATATATACAGTGATGCATCAAAGCTAGGACTTGGAGCCGTACTTATGCAAGAAGGCAAAGTCATAGCTTATGCTTCCAGGCAACTCAAGGATTATGAAAAGAATTACCCCACTCATGATCTGGAGTTGGCAGCTGTAGTTTTTGCTCTAAAGATATGGAGGCATTACTTGTATGGAGTGCAGTGTAAGATTTATACAGATCACCAGAGTCTGAAATATTTCTTCACTCAGAAAGACCTCAATATGAGACAGCGAAGGTGGCTTGAGTTAGTGAAGGACTATGACTGTGAGATTCTTTACCACCCCGGTAAGGCAAATAGAGTAGCAGATGCACTGAGTAGAAAGACTTGTGCCACTTTGATGTCCTTATCAGCATTGGCACCACCATTACAGAAGGAGATAGTAGATTATGAAGTGGAAATTATTGATGGACAGCTAGCCCTATTGACACTAGAGTCAACTTTGCTTGAAGAGATACAGAAAGAGCAAACTGAGGATTCTGATATCCAAAGGATCAAGCAAGAGGTGCAAGAAGAAGAGAGTAAAGAGTTTAGAGTATCTGACAGTGGGATACTCTATTATGGTGATCGTTTGTGTGTCCCCAAGAATGAGGAGCTAAGAAAGAAGATTCTTGAAGAAGCCCATGGAACTCCCTACTCCATGCATCCTGGTTCTACCAAGATGTACCAGGACTTGAAAAGAAGATTTTGGTGGTCCGGAATGAAAAGAGACATAGCTAAGTATGTCAGCACCTGCCTGACATGTCAGAGAGTTAAAGCAGAACACCAGAGACCAGGAGGTGTCCTACATCCCATTCAGATTCCAGAGTGGAAATGGGAAGACATAGCCATGGATTTCATAGTTGGTTTACCAAAGACAACTAATGGCTATGATGCTATTTGGGTGATAGTAGACAGATTGACAAAGTCTGCCCACTTTTTGGTAATCAGAGTGTCTTACTCAATTGAAAAGTTAGCCCAATTATATGTGCAGGAAGTGATCCGACTACACGGAGTCCCGAAGACCATTATCTCTGATAGGGATGGTCGTTTAACTTCACACTTTTGGGAGTGCGTACAGACAGCGTTAGGCACCAAACTGAAATTCAGCACAGCTTTCCATCCCCAGACTGATGGACAGACAGAGAGAGTGAATTAGGTTCTAGAAGATATGCTCAGAGCTCATTGGACTTCAAGGGCAGTTGGTGCAAGTATTTATGTTTAGCTGAGTTTGCCTACAACAACAGTTACCAAGCCACTATTGGTATGACACCCTATGAAGCTCTTTATGGTAGGAAGTGTAGATCTCCCCTCTGTTGGTATGAAGGTAGTGAGAAAAAGGAAATGGGGTCACAGACTGATCTTATAGATGATACCACAGAAGCTATAAAGAGCATCCGCCAGAGGATAGAGACTGCTCAGAGTAGGCAGAAGAGTTACGCCGATGTATGCCGTAGGCCGTTAGAGTTTGAAGTTGGGGATACAGTTTTCCTCAAAGTAGCTCCTATGAAGGGGGTGATGAGATTTGGCAAGAAAGGCAAGCTAAGTCCTCGATACGTAGGACCCTACCCAGTGACGAAAAGAGTTGGCAAAGTAGCTTATGAGTTGGAGCTACCCTCAGAGATGTCAGCAATACACAATGTGTTCCATGTCTCAATGTTGAAGAAGCACATCCCAGATGCCAACCAAGTGATTGAGCCACAGATGGTACAAGTTCAGGAGGATCTCAGTTATGAAAGTCGACCTATTCAGATAATAGATCGAGCAGTTAAGAAGCTGAGGAACAAAGAGGTACCACTAGTGAAAGTCTTATGGCTGAATCAGAACCATAAAGAGGCAACTTGGGAATCAGAAGATAGCATGAGGCAAAGGTATCCAGAGCTATTTTAAGTTCGAGGACGAACATTTTACAAGGTGAGGAGGATTGTAATACCCAATAATTTTCTGATATTATTATGGATTTTTAGGAATTTTTCTAGCATTTTTCGGAATAAAATTAGAAAAAAAATTAATTAATGGTCGCGAAGAGGTTCGACCTCGCGACCACGCGGCTGGCCAAAGCCTTTAGCGAGCTCGACTAACAGGAAGGCCAGGGGTATCAAGCACAAAAAAGGATGGAGAGAAAGAATGTTATAGGGTAGTTAGGCCTTTTCATTAAGAGATATATTAACCCCGCTTAAGTCACGTAAGTGGGATTAGGGCTTTTCATGAAGGTGACCAGGACTTGCATTGATGCTTAGTGGCGGTGGAACCGTGGAAGAGATCCGTTGTGTTAAGGCTTAGATATTTAATATTTTGATTCTGAAGTTTAGAAACTTGGAGTTTAATATTTTGATTGGTAAAATGTGAACATTGTGTTTATTTCCGCATGGAGTCAAAAGTTGATACAATCTTTAGCATGATTTCATATGGTTTGGTAGTCTTGTTAAATTCCGCAAAGATTCTAATTTCAAGTCATTAGATTTGTTTTGAGTTGCTAGGATGTTTATAAAACTAGCATAGAGTATAGACATGGTGTTATATCTTTGTATGTCTTGAAAGTATATGAATTGTGGATCTTTGGAAATGGTTTTCAGTTCTTGAAGTCAAGTAGTGGTAACCTAAGGCCAAGGTCTAAGGTGAAGTCAAAGGTTAAGGTTAAGTGAGGAAAGGTAAAGGTAGTAAAGAGCGACGATCCGGCTTAAGTATAGGGTAGAGAAGTCGGGTCGTCACACACGAAGTCCTCTTTAAATAGGACTCGGGGCTGATTTCTCACCACCAGTCGACTGCCCCGAGGGCAGTCGACTGGTGCCAGCCAAATTTGACTGTTGACACCCCCAACGTTCGAATTTGCCAGCTTACCAGCCACCTACCAGTCGACTGCCCCCCCCAGGGCAGTCGACTGGTACCCTGCTGATCCTAGGGTTACACTCCCCGAGTACATTCCACTCCGCACTCGAACCCTATGATTTCCCTAGTATAATCACACAGCACTCGTACACTCACGACTCGACTGACTCCTCCTCCGCAGCCTCGACTGTTGCCTTCGCGCCCTCTTCATCTTCGGCCCTCGTCCCTCGGATGCGCACGCAAGCCTCCAGCTTGCCTCCATACCACCCTTCACGTACGCCTCAAAGTCCGCACCCATCAGATCATCGTCCCTGCACTCCATGGTCCCTGAGATGCGCACGCCAGCCTCCAGCTGGCCTCCATGCCATCCTTCACCATACTGAGGCCATCCAGTCAGGTCCATATGCGTAACCTATACAACATGCACACTCAACATATGCATATCAAATACAAGGGTAAGCCTAACTTAAACCCTTTGCCCAAACATCAAAACCCATGGTCACTCCGGACCATCTTAGGGCCGATTGCTCCAACAATCTCCCCCTTTTTGATGTTTGGCAATCCGTTTAAGTTAGGAAAGCAAGATAGTAGTAAATAGCAAAAACCATGCTAAATGAATGCATATGCAATGCATAACTGGATCCTATCCCAAGGCATCCACACCTAACCCTCCAAGTTAGGAATTTTACACCTAGCCCTCCAAGCTAGAATTTTCCCACACCTAACTCTCCAAGTTAGGACTTTTTCAACACGGACTTTTTAAAACCTATCCCAAGGCTCCCCACACCTAACTCTCCAAGTTAGGACTTTTCAACACCTAGCCCACCAAGCTAGGACTTTTCAAAGCTTTTCCCAAGTTTCCCCTGCTCTGGACTTACAAAGGCTTTTTAAGAACCTCTCCAAGGTTCCCCTTACGCCAATAATGGAGCAACCATGCTCCCCTTAAACTCAACTCCCCCTAAACCTAGGGTTTCTTGCAAAGGTAAGTTTAGTTTCCCAACTTAAACCCAAACTTCTCCCCCTTTGCCATACATCAAAAAGACCCCAATAATTTCCCAATTATTGGTTCTTTAAATTCCCAATGGTCCTAAACACAGTGTACTAACCCCCCATACACTTGTTTTCAATCATTCGGACCGAAGTCAGCTGCTGGATACCCACACCAGCCCTGACCAGTCGACTACCCCCATGGCAGTCAACTGATACTCTGATAATTAGTTTTCTGGCCAAATTTCAGAAACACGCCAGAAATTCCACAAATTTCTAAAAATTTCCAAACTTCGTGGACAACTTTGTGGAACCTATACCTACTTGGGAAAAATACATCTACCCATGTATCTATCACCATTCCCATGTTTGACACAAAATTCAAAAATTTCAAAATGAAAATCAAGGCAACTAGAAGGCAACCTCCCCCTTTACCCATGCCTTCTCCCAATTTTCATTTTTCCCAGGCTAAGTTCTACCCAACTTAACCTCCTAAACACTATGTTGAGTTATCCCCAACCCAACATCCGAGTTCTTCCCCTTTTGGACACCTTTATGGCTTGCTCCCAAACAACCTTTCTTCTAGTGCCAATTAGAACTCTACAAAACCTAAAATATTCTAAGGGTTTGCAAGCACACTTGCTAGGATATACCCTATCCTAGAAAAATATGATTTCATGAAAAATACAAATGTGCTTGACTTTTGGCACAACTTCTAATTATCTCAAGAGATTGGCATTTTGTATCAACTTCCAAGTCTAACCATAATGTCATGTGTTTGCCAATTCCATTCATTGTCATTTCACACACGAAATTATCCTCAATACTTCCCTTTTTATCTCCTAATCCTAGACATATGTGGGAACCTTCCATATTTTTCTCATTCATCAAGAGTTGATCATCCAATATTAGTCTATGAATCTTCAAATCATATACTGTCAATCCAAAAAGTCTCTCAAGATACCATGATACTTTCCTATGTTTCTAATATTGCAATTTCTTAACACCTAATAGGCATTTTTAGCAAACTCTCATTGATCATTCGACTGCCCATATGACAGTCGACTGCCAAAACTCACAGAGAGTTTCTGGGCTTGAGACCAGTCGACTGCCGAAATGTCAGTCGACTGATACCTGATTTTCAGGTTTTCAGCCCCAATTTTAGAAACGCCTAGATAATTCCATAAATCTCCAAAAATTATGAAATTTCGTGGGGAGATTTGTGGGGCCAATGTCTACTTGGGAAAAATATGTTTCCAAACAAATGTACTCTAAATCTCAAGATTGGCACGAAATCCTACTTCTTCTAAAATGTATCAAATGAGCTCATCCTAAAAGTGCTAATTCTCACTTCTCTTCAATGCATCCTCTTCTCCTTGATCACAACTCATTTATATCATTGAATTATATGGTGTTCCACCATTAAATCTCAATTTTATCAATTAACTCTCCTTTTTCATCTTTTTTCCCCTAAATTCTCCTTTTAATGTGCCAAAATCTAGGATTAAGACTTACCTAGGTCTTCCAACCCTTTTTGGCATATTTCATCTAATTTCCTAAGGGAGAAACTTTTGAGATCCATTTACCATGGACCCCAAAGGCTCCTAGAGCTCCCCCTTGAGCTCTTAGCCTTAGCCACCTCCCTAGGTGACTCCATCCACACTAGGCCACACCGGTGTGCCACCGGTGACTCTTGGCCTACAAAATTGGCCTTTTAAACCTTGGACACCTTGTCCTTGGTTAGGTCACTCTTTTTACCCTTGGATGGCATCCCCTTGCCATCCTTAGACTTTCCCTCCTTACTAAGATTGTATGCTTTCCCAGCATACTTCTTTCCATTGCCCTTGGAGGTCTTGGATTGATAGCCCAAACCGACCTATCATAGTTGGGTTTGATGCTACCCAACATCATGTCTAGACCTTTAGATCCAATCTTGAATCTTTCTAAGTTCTTCTCTAAAGTATCAAGCCTTGCCCTTAAATCTTGATTTTCCCTTTTTAGCCCATAACCTTGGATTCCATATGTCCACTTTGGACATTCCTAGACCTATCCATTTTCTTAGGCATTTGTCTCCCCTTCTTGGGGTCAATGCCTTGACCCTTAGGTACCCAAGTCTTAGGTCTATCATGATGCATGCTTTTCTTAGGGTTATGATCTACCTTGTTACCCTTAGTCCTATCATTGTACTTAAATCCATGATTATTCACAAATAAACAATTCTCATGAGTTCTAGCATGCATGGGTGGGTAATTAACATGATTCTTGAAATGTAAAGAAGAACTTGAAATCGAATTTCTTTTTAAACTAGGGTTAGAGGGTACCTCCCTTACCCTTGTAGTCCTTCCTTGTTGTGAGCTTCTTCTCTTTCTTCTTTCTTCTTTTTCCCATCTTCTTAGATTCTCCATCTTCTTTAGCTCACCTTTTCTAGGGCATTTCGAGTGATAATGTCCTAGTTCTCCACATGTGAAGCATCGAATCTTCTTCCTTTTAGCTTGAGCTTCACCAATTCTACAACACACATTAGCTTTAAAGGAATTTACAATGGGTTTAGGGTGTACCTCCTTTTTCTTACCTAGTGGGTACTTATCCTTGTAGTGCCCCTTTTCATTGCACCCAAAGCATACAATGTGGTCTTTAGTCCTTGCTTTGGTGGAGGTTGAGGCTTGGTTGACTTCCTCTTCACCCTTGGATGAAGTGGAGACTTCCTCTTGATCATGTGTAGGTGAGGGTCTCTCCTCCCCCTCAATCCTTGAGGTGGTGACCTCCTCCTCTTCTCTAGATGAGGTGGATGACCTCTCACTTTCTTCTTCACTTGAGGATGTGGACACTTCTTCCTCCTCTTGAGCTATTAAGCTCACTTCCTCGGGTTCATCTACTCCTTGAGTTTGTGTAGGGTTTTTGCGATATTCCACCAACTTGGTCCATAATTCGTGTGCATTTTTATAATTCCCTACAATACTCAAAACATTGTTAGGCAAAACATCAATTAATACATCTATTACCTTCTTGTTTGCCCTAGAGTAGTCTTGTTGCTCTTGAGTCCAATATCTAGGACGAAACTTCTTTCCATGCTTGTCCTTTGGAACTTCGAAGGGCTCTTCTAGCATGACCATGCACTCCCACTCCATGCTAAGCCAATTCTTCATCCTCGCCCGCCAATAGTCGAAATCCTCATTGTCGTAGGGCAGTGGGGTGTAGATGTTGTCCCCCAACTTATCTTCCATTGTTTCCTCTCCTCTAGCGTGTGCTCCCTCGGCGGTTAGTCTGATAAGAGCGGTCCTTCGCTCTGATACCAATTGTAAGATCGTTGCCGTCCGCTAGAGGGGGGTCAATAGCGGTTTTTCGAACCCCTTTTTCCTACAGGATTGTTAGCGCAGCGGAAATACAGATAAAACAATAAATACAATGCTAACAAACCGTATTTAGTTGGTATCCACCCCGGTCGGGTGACTAATCCAACAATCCGTCGATGGATCAATCCCCGGATAACCTCCGGCTAGAACATGTTGCTTCTTGTGGGTGGAGAAACCTCTCCACAATCACCAAACACTTTCCTGAGCACACAAGATTACTACCTTGCCTTAGCCAAGCAAGATTCGTCAAGAACATCAGCCACCACGAAGTCCTCTTTAAATAGGACTCGGGGCTGATTTCTCGCCACCAGTTGACTGCCCCCAGGGCAGTCGACTGGTGCCAGCCAAATTCGACCGTTGACACCCCCAACGTTCGAATTTGCCAGCTTACCAGCCACCTACCAGTCGACTGCCCCCAGGGCAGTCGACTGGTACCCTGTTGATCTTAGGGTTACACTCCCCGAGTACATTCCACTCCGCACTCGAACCCTAAGATTTCCCTAGTACAATCACACAGCATTCGTACCCTCACGACTCGACTGACTCCTCCTCCGCAGCCTCGACTGTTGCCTTCGCGCCCTCTTCATCTTCGGCCCTCGTCCCTTGGATGCGCACGCAAGCTTCCAGCTTGCCTCCATGCCACCCTTCACGTACGCCTCGAAGTCGGCGCCCATCAGCTCATCGTCCCTGCACTCCATGGTCCCTCAGATGCGCACGCCATCCTTCAGATGGCCTCCATGCCATCCTTCACCGTACTGAGGCCATCCAGTCAGGTCCATATGCGTAACCTGTATAACCTGCACACTCAACATACGCATATCAAATACAAGGGTAAACCTAACTTAAACCCTTTGCCCAAACATCAAAACTCATGGTCACTCCGGACCATCTTAGGGCCGATTGCTCCAACAGATTCATCACTACTCTCTTGATCTCCCAATGCCATGAGTGACACATGCCTTGTGCTCTTCTCCTCCTTCTCTTCATCGGATGAGCTTGAGGAGGATTCATCCCAAGTGGCCTTCAAGGCCTTCTTCTTCTTCTTGGATTTTTCTTCTTTCTTTTTGGATTTCTCCTCCTTCTTCTTTAGCTTTGGGCATTCATTCTTGAAATGCCCTTTCCTATCACACTCATAGCAAGAAGCATTAGACTTATCAACTTTAACTTCACTAGGGTTACCTTTACCCTTGAAGCGTCGACCCCTTCTCATCATCCTTCTCACAAAATTCGCCATCTCGGAGGAGGAAGAGCTGCTGCTATCTTCCTCAGAATCGGACTCGGATTCGGAAGAGGATGAAGATGAAGAGACTTCCTTCTCCTTCTTCTTCTTGTTGGATCGGTCCCCTGCAACTAAGGCAATCCCCTTCTCCTTGGGGCCTTTGTTAGCCATTTCATGCAATTCCATTTCACAAAATAAATCATCTAACTTAACAATTGATAAATCCTTGGAGAGTTTGTAGGCATCCACCATGGATGACCATAAAGCATTCCTTGGAAATGCTTTTAGCACATACCTCACAAGGTCGCGATTCTCGACCTTTTCATCAATTGAATGAAGCCCATTGAGGACCTCCTTGAACCGGCTATGTAACTCACTTACGGTTTCATTCTCCTTCATGGAGAGATTTTGAAGTTGATTGAGGAACAAGTCCCTCTTGGTGATTCTTGAATCTCGAGTGCCCTCGTGGAGTTTGATGAGCTTGTTCCATAAGTCTTTTGCACTTGTGAATGGACCAACCTTGATGAGTTGGTCTTTGTTCATGCCGCATTGTAGAGTGACCACCGCCTTTGCGTCGGCTTCACTCTTTCGAGTTTGTTCGGCAGTCCACCGCCACGATTCAAGTTCCTTGCCTTCATCGTCCTTTGGAGGGGTGAAACTTTCCTTCACCGTGAACCAAGTGTTGATGTCCATCTTCAAATAATATTCCATCTTTGATCTCCAATATTGAAAGTCAGCGCCATCAAAGAAAGGAGGTCGGGTGGTGCTAAAGCCTTCTCTCAACACCATGGATGATAGCTCTCGGTTGTTAATCCGCAAAAATAGAGCCCCAAGCTCTGATACCACTTGTTGGAACCCGGATGGCTAGAGAGGGGGGGTGAATATAGCCAATCACTTGACCTTTAGCACTTATCAAAAATTTGCACTTAAACCGTTTAGTAGCACAACGGAAAGAAGAGAAACAGAGTATGCAGAAAATCAAAACCCCAAACTGTGAGCAAACACAAGAACGCTAACAAGAGGATTTACAAGGTTCAGGGATAACTTACCCCTACTCCTTGGCGTTCCCGTAAGGTGGGCGATCCCTTGATCGTCGGCAGATCAAGCCCCGATGAACACCGGATAGAAAGCAACCTCCTTCTCGGTGGAGTAACCTCTCCACAGCGTTTCAATCAAGGATATAGTTTAAGCACAATGAAACACAAGAAAGATCTTACTTAGCACTTAGCATAGACAAGAACACAGCAAGCTTCTCCCGAGCTCCACCCAGTGACGATCTCACGCAAGAAACCTTTCTCCGTGTCTTCTCGCTGTTGGACTCAAAGCCTCTTGTTCCTTCCTCCAAGCGCTCAAGTAAGGATGGTTGCTTCACTGATTACAGTAGCTTGCTCAAGATGATGAAGTTTCAAAACGCACAAGTCAGATGTGGAGAACACAAACGCGCAGCAAGAACTAAGCCAGAAATCGTTTCACGAACTCTACTATGCTTTTCTCCTCTACGCCTTTTGTTTCTCCACTGAGCACCAAGTGACAACACCTCACTGCAGCCTCCAGCTGCTCTCCTGCAACCACCAACCACCACTGAGCTCTTCTGGACTCCCTGAGCTTCCATCAGACCAGCCCCAGTCAGCAGCTCCAGCCGGCGCCAGTGCCCGTTGCAACCTGAGATGGAAAACGGACAAACCTGCTCCAAGGAAAGGCCTCCATTGAGTCTCCTAGAGTGTTTGAATCCTCCCCTGTCACCTGCAGCTTAATCAGAGCATTAGAACAGCATATCACTTAGAAAATCAAGTATCAGGGGTCAAATGCAGAGAATCGGATACGGTTAGACGTATCAGAGCATCTGACAGTGCAATTTGAATTAAAGTGATCGGTCACCGGACCGATCCAGGGCTTATGGGTCGGTCACCAGACCGATCCACCGCTTAGCTGGGACTCCCAGCTCTCGCGGTGACACAAGCCTGATCGGTCACCAGACCAATCAGAGTGAATCCTGATCGATCACCAGACCGATCAGGTAGCTCCCTGTCCGATCAGGCTCAAGCCTGATCGGTCCACGTCTGAGTGAACAGTAACCGCGGAAATCAAATCCTAAGTCGTGGATCGGTCACCAAACCGTTCAGGAGCTGATCAGTGGGAGAACTCAACTCACTGTGGCTCCCTAATCGGTCACTAGACCGATCAGGATCAAGACAGTGAGGAGGCTGCCTGCTCCCTGATCGGTCACCGGACCGATCAGGAGCTAAGCAACGAGGCAACGACCTGCTCCCTGATCGGTCACCAGACCGATCAGGAGCCACACAGTAGGTTCCAACCTCACTGTGCGCTCCCTGATCGGTCACCAGACTGATCAGTCATTTGCTGGATCAGTCACCAGACCGATCCACGAAGGAGCAGCGTGCCAATATCCCTGATCGGTCACCAGACCGATCCAGAGACTCAAACCTAGCCCTCCAAGCTAGGATTTCATCCACCTTAGCCCCTCCAAGCTAAGGATTTTTCACCTAACCCTCCAAGTTGGGAATTTTCACCTAACCCTCCAAGTTAGGACTTTTCACCTAGCCCTCCAAGCTAGGACTTTTCACCCAACCCTTCCGAATTAGGACTTTTCCGGACCTAGCCCTCCAAGCTAGGACCTGACCCTCCAAGCCAGGACTTTTCTACCTAACCCTCCAAGTTGGACTTTTCACTTAACCCTCCAAGTTAGGACTTTTCACCTAGCCCTCCAAGCTAGGAATTTTCACCCAACCCTTTCGAATTAGGACTTTTCAACACCTAGCCCTCCAAGCTAGGATTTTTCACACCTATCCCTCCAGGTTAGGATTTCCCAACACCTAGCCCTCCAAGCTAGGATTTTCCATACCATGCCTAATCCCCGATCAGGACTTAATCATAATCATCATAATCATCAACCTAAACTAAAATCGGTGTCAACACCAAAAACACAATCAGGGTCAGACTGCATCAACAAAACAAACCTGAGGCGTAGGGTCTTCAGATCAACTTATATTTTTCACTCCCGTTCGGTTGGGCGATTCTCTGGCTGACCAGAGTTAAGCTCACCCGAATCCAACTCTGACCTTCTCCTCGCGCAGACTTCCTTCCCGTCTTCTTGTTCCTCAAATGTCATGCACATCATTCTCATGTACTGTTGTACTCATCCATAGCTTCTTATCCCTCAAATGCACCGAATCCGTTAACTCCCTTCCCATGCTATCCTTCTCGCTCGCTGCGTCTTCCACTCGACTTCTTGTACTCCTATGCTCCTACACACTTAGACATAAAGAACAAACACAATAAGACCTAATCTAACTCAATTGACTACATCAAAATCAATCTGAGGTACTTACAGTTATTACACATAAATGAGTATGATATACATGTAAAGTTACTCACACTTATTTAACTAAATTAACTAATTTTTTTGTGACCACTACCAGTCGATTGATCTCATACCAGTCGACTGGTAAAACCCTAAACCTAGGATTTTCCTTCCCAAGTACAGTTCACGTGCACTCGAACCCTCATGACTCACTTGACTCTTCCTTTGAAGTGTTGTCTCTTGCCTTCAAATCTTTTTCACTTTGGCTCTCGTCCCTCGGATACATACAAGTTCGTGACTCGTCTCCACATGTCATCCATAGCGTATGCCTTGAAGTGTGCTTTTCTCGGCTCATCGTTGTTACCTTGTCCATGGTCCCTCGAATGCCTCTCCATCCATCACTAGATAACAACGGTAGCCAGAAGGTGTCAGGTTCAGAAGAAGTCTATCATTTTGCGAAAGTTTTTTTTAATATTTCTCTTGAAAAACTTTATTATTCTTTTCAAAAATTTATCTCTTTCAAAATGATTTTTTTGCTTAAAAAAATTATCATCTCTTTTAAAATGCATTTTGAAAAATATTTTTCCAAAATTCATTATGTCTTTCAAAATATTTTGAAAAATACTTCTTCTAAATTTTTATATTTTTCAAAGGGAAGTTTGAAAATTCTTTAAAAAATACTTCTTCACTTGTGATTATATCTTTTAAAAAATGCTTTAATTGCTCTTATGATTTGGATAAAATCTAATGACACATAGGAAGTTTTCTTTATGATCTACAAGGATTCCTAAGAATGTGTCAGGTTTATGGGGAGTCCTAATCAAAAGAAATTAATATACTTTTTTTATTACTTTAAATTAAAAAAAATATTGTTATGTAATTCTTTTTGTTTGAAACAAATCCTAAGACTCAAAGGAAGATCAACTTGTGGTCAACAAGCTTCCTGGGACTGTGTCAAATTTAGGGGGAGTTCAAATTAAAAGAACTATTAATAGTTTCAAAAATCACTATCATTTCAAAAACACTCTATTTTTGAAAAAAAATTATCTCTTGAATAGTTTTGAAAACCTTTTTCATCTTTTGTACATCGCTGAAAATCTATGAAAAATTACTTGAGTTGGGAAAAATCACCAAGACACATAGGAAAAATTTTCTTGTATTTAACAAAGTTTCCTAGGATTTTGTCAGATTAGGGAGGAAACCAAATCAAGAAATTTATTATTCATCAAAAATTCAAAATGTATATTGAAAATACTTAATTTTGATTGGAAAATCCCTAAGACACATAGTAATTTTCTTGTGGTCAACAAGATTCCTAGGATTGTGTCAAATTTGGGAAGTTCAAATTAATCTTATCTTTTCAAGTACTTAGTGCCTTTTAGAATATTCTCTGAAAAAAAAAGTATTTAGTTTTTTTTAAAAGGAGATTTATGAAAATCATGTTTTTTTATAAATCTCAAATATTTTCAAAAATTTCTTTCACATTATATATTGTTGGTGCAAATTTTTAAATCCTTGTATTTCTTTTTGATGTCTGTCAAAGGGGGGAGAGTACCTTAAGTAGACATTTTTTGATTTTTCCCAAGTTTTGACCTAGAACCCTTAAACCAAACCTAACTTATGAGTATTATCAAACATCAAAAAGGGAGAGAGTGTTGGAGCAAATAGCATCAGACATGTACAATCAACCTCTGGTGTTTTGATGTCTGACAATATACCAAGGTCTGGTCAAAGTGATCAAGGGTTAAACCAAACAGGACCTGATGTTTGGTAGAGTAAATCTAGGTTTGATCGGTTTGACCAAAGTGTCAGCCAAACAGGACCTGATATTTGTCAGAGTTATGAGAACCCAAGGTTGGTCAGTTGACCAAGGGATTAAGCCAAACAGGACTTGATGTTTGGCAGAACGAAGTCTAGTCAGGATTAAGATGACTAGCAAACAAGTCCTTATCAAGGCACGAAATCCTGGTGAGTGAAGCTTGGTCCTAGTGAGTGAAGCTAGGTGGACGAAGTCCTAGTCAGTGAAGCTAGGCAAGAAGTCCTGGCCGAGGGTTGCGCACCGAAGTCTTGGTCCAGGAGACTGAGCACGAAGTCCTAGTCGGGGATCGGGCAACAAAGTCTTTGCCAAGTGAGGACTATGGACAGAAGTAGAGACGGGTCGAGGACCGGACGTCTCGAGATCTAGGAGTCTCGGAGGCCGAGCATGAAGTCTTGGTCCGGAGAACCGAGCAGAAGACTTAGCAAAGCAGGGATCATGGACAGAAGTAGAGATGGGTCAAGGATCGGATGTCTCGCGATCCGGGTTCTCAGAGGACGAGCAAAAGTCCAACCGGAGGTCTCGGTTGGCAAAAGGTAGCTTCACCAGATTGGAGTAGGTGAAAGTTGTGTCCCTTGGAGAATGGAACAGTAGGCGTCAGTTTGACCTAGGGTTTCAATTGAAATCCAAAAGTCAGAACTAGACAGCTCTGGTTGTCAATCAACTAAGGCATAAGATTGTTTGTCTGTTTTTTGTGTTCTGTTGTCTTGCAGGTACCTAGAGTTGGAGGCAAGATAGGAGATCAAACGTAAATCAAACATGGCCTGGGAAAAAACTTCATAAGTGCCTGAGTAGGGACTCAGTGTTGGTGCAAGATGCATTAGTGATGAATAGTCTTCCTCTAGTGTTTTGATGTTTGACAATATACTGAAGTAAGTGAAAATACACCAAAGGTTTAGTCAAAGTGATCAAGGGT
>JAGFNQ010007317.1:0-19711 GCA_024364735.1 Boesenbergia rotunda | reverse complement strand
TCGGGACTCTGTTTAGCAAGTAAACAGCTGTCTTTAGTGCATAGCCCCAAAAGGATTTTGGAAGAGTTGCATGATTCATCATAGACCTAACCATGTCCATCAAGGTTCGGTTGCGCCTCTCAGATACACCATTATGCTGTGGTGTATACGGCGGAGTCCATTGGGACAATATCCCATTGTCCCTAAGATAATCTTGAAACTCTTGACTTAAGTATTCACCACCTCGATCGGATCGAAGTATCTTAATACTTTTGCCAAGCTGTTTCTCTACTTCATTTCTGAACTCTTTGAATTTCTCAAAGGCTTCAGATTTGTGTTTCATCAAGAACACATACCCGAATCGTGAGTGATCATCGATAAAGGTGATGAAGTAGCTATAGCCTCCTTGTGCAAGAGTTGACATTGGTCCACATACATCGGTAAGTATTAGACCAAGCAATTCTCCCACTGGATTACCTTTTCCGAAAAAGTGTAATTTGGTCATCTTGCCTTTTAAGCATGATTCGCATGTATCAAATGAACCGGGTTCAAATGATTTCAGAATTCCACATCAGTGTAATTCGGTCATGCGTTTCTTACTTATATGGCCAAGACGACAATGCCATGTGTAGGAGTCTATTTGATTATCTATTCGTGCACGCTTGTTGCTTACTTCGATATTGAAAATGTCACCGGATAAATCTAACGTGTAGATACTATTGCATAAAGTTCCAGTCCCATAAAGAACACCATTTAAAGTTATGTAACAACAATTGTTACTAAAAGTTAAATGGTAACCCTTTTCATTCAAACATGAAATAGATACAATGTTCTTTATTAACGAAGGAACAAAATAACAAAATAGAGTGACATTTAATAACGAAGATACCTGAAGAAGATGGGGCATCAGATGCCTTCTTCTTCAAGGACTCAAGATAAACCTTGCAGTTTCTTCGCCAGTGACCCTACTTGCCACAATGATGGCAAGTGCCTTTTGGTTTCTTTTCAGTCTTTTTGGCCTTTTTCTTCTTTCCCTTATTCTGTTCTTTGGCCTTCCTCTTAGAACCTTTCTTTGAGGAACCAACTAACAGTACCGTCTTCTGATCCTGCTTCACAGAAGGCTCTACAGTCTTCAGCAGGTTGAGCAACTCAGGTATGGTGGTCTCCAGCTTGTTCATCTGATAGTTCATCACAAATTGTGAATAACTTTTGGGCAAACAGTGCAGAATTAAGTCAATACTTAGTTCATGATCCATTGCAAAACGAGTGTGCTCAGTCGCTCAATGTACCCCAACATCTTTAATACAAACTGCGAGGCAAAAGTGCCTTCCTGCATCTTAGTGGTGAAGAGGAGTCTGGAGACTTCAAACCTTTCGGATCTCGCCTGCTCTTCAAACAACTCATGAAGATGGAAGATGATGGTATAAGCATCCATATGCTCATGCTGCTTTTGCAGCTCAGGTACCATAGATGCTAGCATGATGCAACCCGCCATTTCAGAATCGGTCACATGTTTCTGATAGGCCAACAATTGGTCTGGAGTTGCATTCTCTGGAGGATGGTTGGGAAGTTGATTTTCAATGACATAAGCAAGCTTCTCCGCCTTGAGGACTATCCTCAGGTTTCGAAGCCAGTCCATGAAGTTCGGCCCAGTCAGTTTATTTGTGTCCAAAATGGAACGCAAGTTTAGAGAAGACATGATCGAGTGATTATCCTAGAAATACAAATTGAGATTATGTGAGAAGGATGATTAAAGAATGTATCAATATACATTAATTAAATCCTATTTATTTTACGAATTGAATCACCCTTATTATCAATTCGGGAGATCGTAGGAACATCTCCAAATAGGTTGATATCCAACCATAGATAAGATCCACCATGGCTGTGGCCATCAAGTTTTTCTTAGCTATAAAGGTAGGTAATTATACCGATTACACATCACATATATGTAACTATCACCTTATGCTATCAACTAATTGAATGTTTGCATAAATCATTAGGTTGTTAACTCATTAACAAGTATGTATCAATATACATAGCACCAAACTGCACCTCTCTTTACATTGACCTTGGCTGTGGCACAACAAATCGATGCTCCAAGCTTAAGGCTGACCCATTGATCAAGAAATAGTTTTAATCTTGTTGAAGCTCATTCAACCGTTTAGTCAGACTTGGATGTGTCCAACAACCAAAACTAAGGATTGACCTCTGACTTCAATTATATTATTCATAAACTAATTCCACGGTTTGAACATGTTGAGGTTCAAGTGGGGAATGGATGTGTCCATCAACCCTAACTAGAAACAAAACTCCGGTTCTAACCATATTAATGGAAGGTGTTAGCCTTAATATTTTGTAAGGGGTGTTTGGGTCTCATTCTTTTCTAAGCACATTCATGACATAAAATTATGTCATGACTAACGATTTCCTTAATAAAGTATGTATGTGACTTAATTTATCAAGTCTCATGAATTAAATTAGGAACCGGATTTCCTAATTATAATTTCATACTTTATTAAAGGAATTGTTTTGGGAAACAATTTCCTAAATTGTCATAATTAATTTCGGAAATAATATGTTCAAGACTTTGATTTCTCTAAATCAAATCTTATTAAATTAAGAGACAAATCCCTTAATTCAACTACATATTATTTTCATGAAAATCTCATTTAAGAAAACTCTATAGGAAACCATTTTCCTAATTAATTTTGGAGACAACAATATGTAAGAAACATATTTTATTCATGGATTTAATTAATTACAACAAATCATTTTCTAAGGGTGGCTCCCCGAGGCTCAGATACCCAAAGAAAAGTAATGTGTTGTAAATCCAATTGGACGGCTCCCCGAGGCTCAATCCAAATCAAACATGACAATTTCAATTAAAAATTGGGAAATTAAATTACAACAACTAACTCTAAATTGGACGGCTCCCCGAGGCTCAATCCAAAGTAAAGAATTTTGTTGTCAATTTAAAAATCAATTCAAATTTAATTGTCAATTAACTGTCCATGAATTTGTCTAGACTTTCTTAAAAGAAAGTGCCCAAAATTGCGAGATTTCGAAAATAGGTTTTCAGAATAATTGTAAGTTTCTGGTACAAAGAAAACTTACATATTTTAAAAAATTGGAAAATTTCTAAAATAGAAAAATTTCCAAAATTGGAAAGTTTCCAAAGATGGGAAGTTTTCACAATTATTATAAAATTTCAGAAACTAGAAAATTTCAAACGTTTGCGAAATTTCATGAGGATTTCCAAACTTTGAAATTCCTAAATCTAAAATTTATTATAATTTAAAAGTTTCCATAATTGAAAAATTTTTTGAAATTGAGATCATGACAAAGTTTTCCACAAAACAATTATATGATTAAGTCGAACACTAACCGGCTCTGATACCACTGTTGGGACCGGGTGCATGTTGACAAGGATACGAGTTCGTAAAATTTAAAATTTTTACGTGCAGCGGAAGAGTTTGCATAAAATAATTTCCTAAATTATTTTAACTTCGTATCTAGCATGCAACCTTATAGTGTGTTGACATAATCATAAAATAAAACTTTGTGAAAAAGTAAACAAATTTACCAAGTACCTCTCGTAACTCGAAGTAAGGGACGAGATCCAACCGTAGCGTCCCTTGGAAGCTCCGCCTCTATTCGCGTCCACGCCGAGTTCTCTTCGGGATGACTTCGCAAAGTCACGAGTTTTGTGCCGACTAGAACTACTAGATTCTCGGAAGGCACAACTAGATGAACAAGAGAGGAAATATAGGAAACTAACCAACGAAGTAACGGAATTGAATTCCGAGAAGAGAGGAGTCGCTATCCGCTTCTTCTTCTTCGTGTTCGGGTTCTCCTTCTTCTTCTTGAAGCTCACGGCCTCCACCACGTTGGATGTAGGTTGGGCGCCGGCCCTAGGGGAGCTAGGGTGGGCGCCGGCCCTAAGGGAAGAGAGGGAGAAGGAGAGATTAAGAGAGAGAGGGAGAGAATAATTAATCTCTTAATTAATTGATTGGAATAAGGGCTAGCCTTTGGTTCCTTTATATAGTAGCAACTCCTTTGCTAAGTCTCCCTCTAAACCAAATTAACGGAATTAATGGAATTAGTTATAAGAAATTTATCTTATAAATTTTCTTTTTAATTATTCCGTTTAAACCAAGTCTTTATTATAAACCAATTTATAATAAAACTAATTCTTCTTCTCTTTAAATTATGGAATAAATTTTTATAAGAAATTTATAAACTTTCTTATTATGGAAAAATCAATTCATAATTGATTTTATAAAATTAAAATAAACCAATTCATGGATTATTTTAATCTTCCATAAAAGAATAAATTTCTTTAAATTTTATTTATATAAATTTCTTTATACAAATTTATTTATCCATAATTTATAAAACAAATCACACTAGATTTATTTTATTAATTAAACCAATTAAATTGGTTTAATCTCCCTTTAATGGCCGGCCACCACAAGGAGGGTTAGCACCCTCTTTGGCCGGCCAAACCAACCCAAACCGGTCGCGAATTAAACTCATTTAATTCGCCCAAAAAGCCTTCAAAAGACTTAGCCATTTTTAGCTTCCATTGCGCCTCTGATTAACTCAGATTAGACTTATTTCTCTTGATCGGAAAATCCAATTTTCAACTCGTTTTAAATCCCTCGGATTACTCGTAGTGCGTGTGACTAAATAGGCTTTCGATTTATGTTGGCCGTCTATAATTAACTAATTATAGAACGATCATGAGTGGCACCTAGTAGTACATCATGATCCCCAATTAATCGAAAGATCAACGGTTTGACCTCAGAAGAAATTATTCTGAAACCCTTCAGCAGCTCTACTAAATCGTGCCCCATTCCCTTCACCACCTTATACCCACTTGGTTCAGGACACGGTCAATGGTGTCAGTCCCCACTAGGCTGACTACGTCACACCTAGCCCAAGTAGTGTCTTTCTCATCCTTTGGATTTCAAATTACTCTCATGTATTTAAGAGACTCGCACTCTTAACATGATATGCTCTGGCCAGAGGCTTTGAGTAACAATCCGACGATAGGCCTGGGTATACATCTCCTCGCAAGGAGTGGTGAATCCTTTGTAGGCTGTTCAAACATCTTCGGGCACTTCGGCTTATACCCGATCATCCTGGGTCCACACCTCCTTGGAGATGCTTGCTTAAGATGTCAAAGTATAAGTCTCCATGACCAAGATGACTTAAACACCGCAAGTCAAAGGAACATCGCACTTAAGCCACAGTAAGATCTTCATTGACATATCTACATGTAGATTCCCATATGAAGTCTTACAGCTAGTCACTCCAATGAACTAGTTCCCTTAACTAGCATCCATGTTTATCTCCGGACATCCCAATGTCACCAGCTAGTGAGAATCAGCTGAATAGAGAATAACCCATGCTAGTCTCAACAGAATTGATAGTGTCCGTATTTATCAATTCATCAACTAGGGATATTTCCAACAATTCACATTTGCACATTTAGAGATAATCACTAGTTGTGATCCCATCACAAATTCTCTTATGCTGTGAATTGTATGGCGGACATTCAGTATATGAGTTTAAGATCCCAATCAAATACAAACATGTATACTCAAATAGTGAATTATCATTTATTAAAATAAATGTTTACAATCATAAGGCGATTGCCTTAGGACACTTCTCTCATATCACTAACATAAATAACTCTCACTGCAATAGTAGCCATCTCTGTAGCATATCCCATGGTGATCTTCCTCAGGTAGTCGTCGGGTTTCCTGGAACCCTTGCAAGAAAATGCAGACATGATTAGTGGCATTCGTATCTATACACCAGGTACCGGTAGATATCACCACTAAAAATGTTACAACGACAAAAGAAAAAGATATACCTGAATTATTCCTCTAATGGCTGGGACAATCCACCTTACAATGTCCAGACTGCTTGCACGTGAAGCATTTGTCTTTCGGTTTCTTCACGCCACTCTAACGTCCTTGTAATCCAGCCACTTTCTTTGCCCCAACTTGTTTCTTCTTCTACTTGCCTTTCGGTTTAGAAGTAGAAACCCCTTGAGCAATAAAAGTATGTGAACTCTGAGGAGAAAACCCTTCTGCCGCCTGGAGTTCTGTCAGAAGTTCCGCCCATGAATATGTACGTTTGTTCATATTGTAGCTTAGGCAAAACTTCTCAAAACTCTTTGGTAGAGATTGGAGGATGAGATCGACCTGGGTTTGCCCATCGATTTCTGCTCCAAGGATTTCCATCTCCTTTAGTCAAGCCATCATTTTGAGAACATGTTCCCTTACGAGCATACCCTCAATCATGGTGGTTGTCGTCAAGTTCTTCATGACCTCTTGCCTAGCGGCCCGATTACGATGTCCAAAGAGTTCGTCGAGTTTGGATGTTTTATCACTGGTAATGGAAGAAGCCTAATGTTGATGACTCTGAGTCATCTCGTCTACTTCTAACCACTGCCTACAATATTCCATCTCCTCTTCATCATTAATCACGCTGGGCTTTTCGGCAAAGAACTCAACAAGATCACATTTGGCTTCCTCGGCAGTTGAGACAAAATCCAGGTTTAATTCCCAATCTTTATTATTAGGGGCATTAAGTTGGTTTTCTCTTAGAATTAAGTCAAGTGGGTCTAGATCCATTTTGAAAATCCTGAGAATCACAACAATCACACACTTTAGATTTCAAAAATAAATTGATTCCTCAAACAATAAAATTTGAAATCAACCAACACCTCGAAACACCGAGAATATCGTATGCCACGATGGTGTGGACGTATACGAATTCCACATTTATAAGAGGAGGTTTTATCCATTAATTTTATTATCTTGTCAACCTAACTTTTTGACATATAAAATTAATAGTTGGTCCTCTTTGGCCCTACAAATAATAGCAGTGACTCCGTTGGGGAGGATACTATTATTTGCATCTAAATGTTTACCATTACATGATACTGAGAAAATTACCTTGGATTATGTGTCTTCCATTGGGAAAAATCACACGCTCCTAAATAATCTCCTATAATCTTGTCTGACCAGTGATCCGTAGAACAAGCCCATCCGTTGTGGAGGAAGGAACTCAGAGCCGACGCGCAGGCCTGTTCACATCACTCGTCAAATTAGTAATTAAGGCCGCGGGACCCTTAGGGTCCCTCCCCCACTTAGTTATTTGTAATGAGGAATTTTCATGCGCACACACAACAAGCACACAACCAAAACAATAAACAAGAAAAATCCTAGATGTTTCCAACTATCACGGCTTTGGTCTCCAATGCGCCTCCAGTTGTGTCATCACCTCATCCGCTCCTCCCCACACCATGCGCAAGCCTGCATGAAGGGATCTCCAAGCCGAGATGACTAGCTACTTATTTACATCCATCGATCCTATACTTCACATAGGAGTGTGTGGGATCGGTGTCGTCGATAGAGGGGGTGAATATCGACCGTAAAAACTTCGTGGAAACTTTGTAAACTTTCGATTGTTCGTTCTGGTCACAGAGTTAGTAGCAGTGGAAAATAGAAAGAACGAACAAAAATAGAACTCAGAGTGCACATGGATTTTACTTGGTTCCCCCCCCCCAGGGTCAGTACATCCAAGGCCTAAGCAGGGGAAACGCCCGTCCACTAATGGTCTCCTTTCCAGACTTTCCGGAGGCGGAGAAACCAGTCTTACAGTGCACGTTTGTACAATAAAAAATATACGAAAATTATGTGCAGAAAAGTATAAGCAATCCAAAATATAAAAGGTCGAAGACTCGACCGATCTGGAACTCCGAAGTGCCGCGCACTTCCTCCCGGAGCCTCCTTGGTTGTAGAGCTTCGTCTTTAGCGCTTTGTCATCACTCGGAAAGCTCAGAATGATATTCAAATTGTTGTATTGATTTGAGGGGTCGAAGCCCCTTTTATAGCTTTGTCTTGTTGGATCAAGAAACACGATAGAGGGGGGGTGAATATCGTGAAAAACTTTCGGATTAATAGAAGAGAATACGAAGCGAAATTGAAACAAACAAGCACGGAACACAAGTGGTTTTACTTGGTTCGGAGTCACGGTCGGCTCCTACTCCAAGGCCCACGGTCCTTGACCGTTTACTGCGGGCAATTCTATATTCGCGCAAAATGGTTTACAAAGTATGATACAGAATTATTGCAGTAAATACATGATTACACTCTTCGTTACCGACACCCGGTGTAGATTGTACTTCGGAGCAGAGGGTCATCGTCGGTGCTAGAATGTCGAGAACGGAGTTTGCCAGAGCAGAGCGCTTGAACGAAGAGCTTGGAGGCATTGGAAAAAGTGTTGTTGAAGCCTTAGGGATCGAGCCCCTTTTATAGTGCTCCTGGGGCCGCCTGGGACATCGGGGGAGCCTGACATGTGCCTTCGGATCCGAAAACCTTTATCCGAAGCTTGGTCAGTGCTTATCCCCTACGAATCGGCTCTGGAGCTGACGGGGGCGCCCGAGACGTTGGGGGCGCCCTCCTTGACTTGGTCCGCTGGCTTCATATTACTTTGCTTCAATTGCTTTGACCTTGGGCACCAAGGGCCTCCGTGGCGCCCTGCCTAAGCCTGTTTTGAAGCACTTCTTGATTCCTTTGTTTTGTCTTTCACCTTGGGCACCCGGGACCTCCCGGGTGCCTGGCCCAGCTTCCTGCCCTTCTCTTTTGGGGCATTCTGAGCTGCAGAAACACGTTCCCTTGGTCCCTGCATTCAAGGTTAGTTCCAAAACAAAAACAAGGCAAGAATATTAGTTAGTTTTTACAGTCGTAGCTGTCTTGGTTCTGACTTCGGGTCTCCCAAATGGAACCCTAGGTCGAACCGACGCCTACTGTTCCCTCGACGGGGAACGCGTCCTCACCTACTCCTCTCAGAAGAGTTTACATTTTGCCAACCGGCTCCTCCGGTTGGGCTTTTGCTCAGCAGCCCTTCGCTAGGTGCCTAGCAGCCCTTCGCCAGGTCTTAGGGTTTTGATGCCTAGTAGCCCTTCGCTAGGTGGCCAGCTGCCCTTTGCCAGGTCTTGGATGCCTAGCAGCCCTTCGCCAGGTCTTGGATGCCAAGTAGCCCTTCGCCAGGTCTTAGGGTTTTGTTGCCTAGCAGCCCTTCGCTAGGTGCCCAGCAGCCCTTCGCCGGGACTTCTTTCTGCACACTCAAGTAACATTGTTAGATCACAAATAATACTTAACATTGAATCCTTTGCCAATATCAAAACAAGGTTCGATATGGTGCTTTCGGCACCAACATGTCTGGGGTGCCTGAGATGAAGAAGGCACCTCACAAGGCTTGGTCAAAGCTTATCTTCACTCCGAACTCGTAGCAGCAGATAAACATTTGATCCAGGGTGCCTGTGTTGAAGGAGGCGCCTGATTCATTCAGGCACTTGACCTATTGAGCGCCTATTTCATTAGGGCGCCATGGTTAATGGCGGTGCCTAGCAGCCAGGTTTCCAGCCCTGTTGTGTGTTTGTTTGCCTGCTTTGTCTTCAATTTTAGGTACCTGCATGATACATAAATACAAGGCAAACACATGTATATCCTTAGCCTTAAGGGTTTGGTTCTGACTTCGGATTTCTGCGAAACCCTAGGTCGAACCGACGCCTTAGTTCCCATCCTGGGGAACACACCTTTCTCCTACTCGTCTCAGGAGACAGTTGCCACCTGACCCATTTGGTTGGACTTTTGCCCAGCTTTACTCACCAGGACTTTTGCCTAATCGTATGACCAGAACTTTGTGCCCAGTCCACGACCAGGACTTATTGCCCAATTCCACGAACCAGGACTTAGTGCCCAACCCTCGGTCAGGTCTTAGGTGCCCAGCCCTTGGCCAGGACTTAGTGCCCAATTCCATGAACCAGGACTCAGTGCCCAACCCTCGGTCAGGTCTTAGGTGCACAACCCTCGGCCAAGACTTAGTGCCCAATCCATGATCAAAACTTAGTGCCCAATTCTTCTAACCAGGACTTCGTGCCAAGCTTAACTAGGACTTTTTATCACTTTGGTCTAGTTTTCTTAACTACCCTTCCCTTGTTCAATGTATCACTCACTTAAGCATATTGTCAAACATTGAAACACTTAGAGGACGACATCACTGATGCATCTTGCACCAACAATCTCCCCCTTTTTGATGTTTGACAATATCTTAAGTTAGATTGGATGAAAGGGCTAAATTATAATCCTTGGGAAATCAAATGATCTAAGTTTTGAAAATACATTTTGATCTATAAAAAAAAAATTCTAACTTAAGCTCACTCTCCCCCTTTGTCATACATCAAAAATGACAAAAACAACCTTGCACCAACAATGAAAAATTAAAAAAAAACTTCTTTTGAAAGTGCTTGGTTTAATTCTTTTGAAAGCATAGCAAACCGCTAGTTACAAAAAAACTAGGTACTTAAATTGCACCAAATAACTCCAGTTTTGAAAAGTATTTTGAACTTTGAAAATTGTCCACTTAGAAAAAAAAATATTGCCTTAGAAGAATTGGAAAGTTTTTTTTAAAAAAAAAACATGCACTCATAAAAGATGTTTGAAAGAAGCTATGCACTTTAGAGGAAAAATTTTACTTAGAGAAACACAGTGCATTTGTATTTTGCTCTTAGAAAAAAACATGTCTTGCACAATAATTTTTATATTGGAAAATATGGTGCACTTTAGAAAAATATTAGCATTTTTGAAAAATACAAGTATTTTTTAAAAAATATATTGAGCTTTTTGAAAAATGAAAGTACTTTTTTAGAAATATATTGAACTTTTTGAAAAATACAAGTACTTTTTGAAAAATATATTGAGCTCTTTTGAAAATATTTGTACTTAAAAAATATTGTCCTTAGTATTTTGAGAAATATTGTGCAAAAAAAATTTGTACTTTGAAAAAAAATTATTTTGCAATTTGAGAGGATTATTTTGCAGTTTTAGAAAAATATACGTACTTTTGAAACATATTATGCACTTTTTGAAAAATATAAGTACTTTTGAAAAATATTATGCACTTTTTGAAAAATTTAAGTACTTTGAAAACACTAGTACTTTACTTGACTTGGTTGTTTTTCCACTCTAACACAATCCTAGGAAAGCTTATTAACTACAATGATATTTTCCTAAGTGTCCTGGAAAATTCTCCAAATTCAAGTAAGTATTATTTCCAAAAGTATTAAAAAAAATTTGAAAGTGAAAAAAATGATAGTATTTTGAAAAAAAATTACTTATGTTTTTAAAAGGATTTAAAAAATACAGTGCATGTAGACATATTATTTTGTTATTAAATGATTCTTTTAATTTGACCTCCCCCTAAACTTGACCCAGTCCTAGGAAGCTTGTTGACTACAAGCGATCTTCCTCTGAGTCTTAAGGTTTGATTCAAATTATAAGAACTATCTAATAATTTTGAAAAAATATTTGTTAGAAATAATTTCTTTTTGATTTAGACTCCCCCTAAATTTGACACATTCTAGGAATCCTTGTAGGTCATGAAGTAGACCTCCTCTATGTCTTTAGGGTTTATCAAAATCTAAAAATGAACAACATTTTGAGTGTGGTAATTCTCAAGGAGACAATTTTCGAAAATACAATTTAGAATGATGATAATTTTAAAGTATAAACCTTTTTCAAAAAACATAAATGATAATAATTTTTCAAGCACGGGATTCGAAAAATCAAAAAAAAATCTTTTAAAAGAATAAGACACTCCCTCTATATCTAACACTGTTTGACTCTATCGAAGTGTCTTAAGGGACTTTAGTGTTGACCTAAGAGGCTTGTGTCTAATTATGTAGGTCAAATAATTTTTCAAAAAGATATAATTTTGAAAATGTATAATATATAAGCACTCAGACAAGCATGAAATCCATAAAAACATTATTATGTTAATACACTATTTTGAAAATAGATTTTTAGAACAATATTCTTAGAATTTTGGAAAATAATTTTTAAAAAACATTTTTCATTTATTAGTCCTTAACATTTCACCCATTTTAGATGTCTCAGTATAAGCAAGCATGGTTGCCTTATGGGTATTTTGTGAGATGCTTGAATAATTTTGAATTTAAATCTAAGATTTAATTAAAACTTGTGTTAGATTCAAATTTATCAAATAGTAAATTGAATTTGAGTTTCGATAATGAACTTCCAGGTCTTGGCGAGGCACAAGGCCTTTTTTGGCCGTAGCATTATTGGAGCAACAACCCTTTCCTTGACAAAGCCTTTTATCGAAAGTTCATTTTCAAATTACTTCCTGAAAAATTTTGGTCTAACTAGCTTAGGTTTTGGATCGGTAGCTTCGGCTAGTTCACCAGTCTAAACAAACCATGTAGGGTACGCCTTACCTTACTTGACCTTATTAGAAGGGCTTCCTAATGTACTATCATCTGACCACCACCTAATACAATGTTGTTCAAGTTTCAATTAGTCTCTTTCCTATAACCGTTCCAAATCATGCATAAAATTAAACATGAATGAAATGACATATATAAAAATAGCAAATGCATGACATGACAATTTTGCATGAGTTAAACAATTCATAACATTTCACTTAAGTTACTAATAATGTACCAAATTCACGATTTGATACACATCGTATGAACCCGCGAATATGCCAACCCACATTGACATATCTAATTTTATTAAATTGGTTATTGCAGTTTGGGTAAGATTTTATTTAATTCAAGTTTAAGTTATTAAGATTTAAATTTTATTTAGGAATTATTTGGAATTAAATTACGGTAAAAATAATTACGATTAAATTAACTACGGATTAAATTAAGAATTAAATAAAATTAATTAAATTAATTAAGAATTAAATTAAAATTAATTTAATTAAGGATTAATTAAAATTAATTAAGAATGAAATTAAAATTAAATTAATTAAGGATAAATTAAAATTAATTAACAATTAAATTAAACTTGAATTAATTAAGGATTAATCAAAATTAATTAAGAATTAAATTAAATTAATTAAGGATTAATTAAAATTAATTAAGAATTAAATTAAATTAACTAAGGATTAATTAAAATTAATTATGAATTCAATTAAAATTAAATTAATTAAGGATTAAATTAATTAAAACAATTAATTAAGATTTATTTAAGGTTGAAATAATTAAGGTAAAAATTGTTAAAATTTTATTAGAGTTTAAATGATTAAGGTAAAATTGGTAAGATTTAATTAGATTTAGATTTCAAAATTTCTGGGTTAATTAATAGTTGTGGGTTTAGCTCCATCATCTTCATTATTTCAAAAATATTTGATTTATTTACTATTTCTTCTTTATTTAACTTTTCAAATTTTTAACAATTCTGATTTGTTTGAATTTTTGTAAATTTTATTAACTATAGACTTGATCCTCGAAAATTCACCATCCTCCTCATCCTCATCATCAAAATCATATCCTTTTACATCTTCATAATAGGTGGAGTAATTTTCAGGGCTACTTGTTAATGTTTTATAATTGTTTTCAGGATTATCTAAGAAAATAATTAAATTATTATCTAAAAAGATATCATCTCCACTATTTTCAGAAATATCCTCATTATCCTCAGAAATAATTTTAATAAAATTATCCTTATCCTCAGAAATATCTTCAATAATTCAGATTTAAGATTATCCTCAACATTTTTAGAATTTTTTGAATTATCATTAAAATTTTTAAATCTAATTTCAGAATTATCATTAAAATTTTCAGATCTAATTTTAGAATTATCATTAAAATTTTCAGATCTAATTTCAGAATTATCATTAAAATTTTCAGATCTAATTTTAGTAGAATTTATTTTAGAATTTATTGAATTGACATTAAGGATTAAAAAGTTAATTTCTGATATTTTAACATTATCTATATTTTGTAATTGGTCATGCAAGATATCGATTTGACTATTCACAAAGTTTATTTTTTTAGACAAATTATCTAAATTATCTACATAAGATAGTGCAGGAATTTGAAAATTTTTCCGAACGTAAATTGTTCGTACCTTTGCCGGACACTGATTCTTGTAGTGTCCGTTCTTTTCGCATTTGAAGCATGTGATGTATCTTTTGTCCCGCCGGACTCCGGGTGCTGGTACTTCCTTCGTCGCCAGTGGTGAAGTTCGAGTCTTACGAGTAGGACACTGATTTTTATAGTGTCCTCTCTCCATGCACTTAAAGCATGTGATATGAAATTTAAAAATTGACATTTTAAAAAAAATGTACCTGATTCACGCCTGGGCTCCCCCTCAACTCCTAGCGTTTTTGCTCCGTTGGCTGTTAGTCCGGTGAAGAGCGACCAGGCTCTGATACCACTTGTGGGATCGGTGTCGTCGATAGAGGGGGGGTGAATATCGACCGTAAAAACTTCGTGGAAACTTCATAAACTTTCGATTGTTCGTTCTGGTCACAGAGTTAGTAGCAGCGGGAAATAGAAAAATGAACAAAAATAGAACTCAGAGTGCACACGGATTTTACTTGGTTCACAACCCCCAGGGTCAATACATCCAAGGCCTAAGCACGGGAAACACCTTCCACTAATGGTCTCCTTTCCGGACTTTTCGGAGGCGGAGAAACCCGTCTTACAGTGCACGTTTGTACAATAAAAAATATACGAAAATTAAGTGCAGAAAAGTAAAAGTAAACCAAAATATAAAAGGTCGAAGACTCGGCCGATCTGGAACTCCGAAGTGCCGCGCACTTCCTCCCAGAGCGTCCTTGGTCGCAGATCTTCGTCTTTAGCGCTTTATGGTCACTCGGAAAGCTCAGAATGATATTCGAATTGTTGTACTGATTTGAGGGGTCGAAGCACCTTTTATAACTTTGTCTGGGGCGCCTGTATTGAAGGAGGCGCCTCACAAGGCTTGGTCAAAGCTTATCTTCACTCCGAACTCGCAGTAGCAGATAAACCTTTGATCCAGAGCACCTGTGTTGAAGGAGGCGCCTGATTCATTCAGGCGCCTGACCCATTGAGACGCCTGTTTCATTAGGGCGCCATGGTTAATGGGGGCGGCTAGCAGCCAGGTTTCCAGCCCTGTTGTGTGTTTGTTTGTCTGCTTTGTCTTCAATTTTAGGTACCTGCATGATACATAAATACAAGGCAAACACATATATCATTAGCCTTAAGGGTTTGGTTCTGACTTCGGATTTCCGTGAAACCCTAGGTCAAACCGACGCCTAAGTTCCCATCCCAGGGAATACACCATTCACCTACTCCTCTCAGGAGTCGGTTGCCACCCGGCCCATCCGGTTGAACTTTTGCCCAGCTTTACTCACCAAGACTTCTGCCCAATCCTATGACCAGGACTTCGTGCCCTGTCCACGACCAGGACTTATTGCCCAATTCCATGAACCATGACTTAGTGCCCAACCCTCGGTCATGTCTTAGGCGCCCAACCCTCGGCCAGGACTTAGTGCCCAATTCCACGAACCAGGACTTAGTGCCCAACCCCGGTCAAGTCTTAGGTGCCCAGCCCTTGGCCAGGACTTAGTGTCCAATCCATGATCAGGACTTAGTGCCCAATTCTTCGAACCAGGACTTTGTGCCTAGTTTAACTAGGACTTTTTATCACTTTGGTCCAGTTTTCTTGACTACCCTTCCCTTGTTCAATGTATCACTCGCTTAAGCATATTGTCAAACATTGAAACACTTAGAGGAGGACATCACCAATACATCTTGCACCAATAGAGTGTACATAAAATCTAGATCGAATGTAAGTAAAAGCTTGGCTAAACATGTGTCGTATTTAATTACAAAAATTAAATACCTATCTAGCCTCGTCAACCCTGAGGATTAAGTAATTACAATAATGCACAATCCAATCAGACACAAATTGTTTAAGCCATAATAGTTGGAATCTAGTGCCTACAACAAAGAGTTAGCCTACGCACATCCACATATTATCCGGTAAAAATAAAATATAAGATAATGTGCAAAAAGTAACCAAATCCAGAACACACAAAACCGGAAACCTCAGCTCTGATACCAATTGATAGGAATAGCTCGGCAGGTTTCCTGAGCGAACACAGGGTCGACCATGAGAGACCTCTCCATGTCTACGGATTAAAAATTTAAACCGAATGGAGACCTATCTCCCAAACGACCGTCTCGTCGTCGTACTAATTGGTTCGAGTTACAACTTAGCCAAACAAGATAGTTAAGCCTTGTAACTCGCCTAACCAATTGGTTGCGGAAAAGATGACGAGCGGATCGCCAGTTTTTGTGTTTATCTTCGGGGTCCATGACATAATTAATAATCATATAATTAATTAACGAATAATTAATGAACAATGATAAGTAATTAAACACCATATAAAATGATAAGAATAAAGGAGTCAAGGAAGAGATTATACCTTCCTGTTACCTCACAGTCTTCTACCGTATGACCCTCCCCTCTTGGACGTCGTGTGGGGGATGATCTACCAAGACCCGAAGTCACCAAGGGCTGCCAATATCACCGTCTTCTACCCTCTTCCACGCGCCAACAAAAACCCTAATCCGTAGGGTTTTTCCGCCGGCCACCACCTCCACTTGCACCGCCAGCCACACCAAGCCCGAGGATCGCCGCCCACAAGAGAACTGAGGTAGAGAGGAATAAGAAGATGAAGAAGATGGAAGAAGAAGACAGAATAACTTCTTCTTCTTCCCAAAAACCCGCCGCCGGCCCTCCTCATCCTTCCTCACCGCCGGCGCCGCAAGATGGCAATTCTTGCCGCCAGCGAGCCCTTATCAGCTCCTTGGATGATCTCGCACAAGAGAGGAAGAAGTGAGGAGGAGAACTAGAAGAAGAAGATCCTTCTTTAATCCCTACAAATGGCCTCTCCTTCCTCCTTCACCAACGCTGACCACCTCAAGCCAAGAGGACCACCCTCTCCTCTGTTGAGGCAATCAGCCCTTTAAATGATTGGAAGATCATGGTTTTGATTTGTGGGCGAATAGGTTTAAAGTTAGAGTGTTATGCTGTATTTGATTTGTGTGATTGAGTTTGCAAGACTTGGAGAATCAGACTTGGTGGACCTATCCAAGGGACGAGAGCCGAGGGAGGAGAGCTCCAAGGGCAAGCCGGGAAGTGGACTTCAAAGGGCACACGTGAAGGGTGGCATGGAGGCAAGCCAAGGGAAGGCTTGTGTGTGCATCTGAGGGACGATAGCCAGAGGAAGAGGACTTCAAGAGGCGAGCCAAGGGAGCAGACCTGAAGGCACACAAGAAGGAGAAGGTTTGGAGTGGATGGAGCTGAGCTGGGAGGCAGGGCAGTCGACTGGCCCGAAGGCAGTCGACTGCCAAAACCCACAGAGAGTTCGCAGCCTCGGATCAGTCGACTAGCCTTGGGGCAGTCGACTGGTATACCCCAAAACTAGCCATTGGCTAGCTGTTTGCTAGCTGTTGGCTAGCCGTTGGCCGGCATTTAATGCCGGGCCAGTCGACTGCCCTCGGGGCAGTCGACTGGTGCGAGTCTGGACAGACTACGAATCTGTCCTTTGTTGTGACCAGGTGCATGTTGACAAGGATACGGGTTCGTAATATTTTAAAATTTTACGTGCAGCGGAAGAATTAGCATAAAATAATTTCACAAATTATTTTAACCACGTATCTAGCATGCGACCTTATGATGTGTGGACGTAATCATAAATTAAAACATTACAGAAAAGTAAACTAATTTACTTTGTACCTCGCGTAACTCGAAGAAAAGGGACGAGATCCAACCGTAGCGTCCCTTGGAAGCTTCGCCTCTATTCGCGTCCACGCCGAGTTCTCTTCGGGATGACTTCGCAAAGTCACGAGTTTTGTGCCAACGAGAACTACTAGATTCTCTAAAGGCACAACTAGAAGAACAAGAGAAAAGAATGGAAACTAACCAACAAGAAACGGAATCTAAATTCCGGGAAGAGAGGAGTTGCGATCCGCTTCTTCTTCTTCTTGTTTGGCTCCTTCTTGGTGATCCTTGCTCACGCCAACCCTTGGAAGGGTGAGGTTGCGCCGGCCCTAGGTTGGACAAAGGGCACCGGCCCTAAGAGTGGCAAGGGGCGCCGGCCCTAGGAGGGAAGGAGAAGGAGAAGAGAATAAGAGAGAGAGGGAGAGAATTAATCTCTTGATTACTCTATTGATTGGAATTCAAGGCTTGCCTTTGGTTCCTTTATATAGTAGCCTCTCCCTTGCCAAGTCTCTCTTTTAACGGAATTAACGGAATTAGTTTTCATAAGAAATTTATCTTATAAATTCTCTTATGAATTATTCCGTTTAAACCAAGTTTTATTATAACTAACTTTATAAATAAACAAATTCATCTCTCCTTTAATTATGGAATAAATTTTACAAGAAATTTATAAACTTTCTTTTTATTAAAAAATCAATTCATAATTGATTTTATAAAATTAAAATAAACCATTCCATGGATCATTTTAATTTCTATAAAAGAATAAATTTCTATAAATTTATTTATATAAATTTCTCTACACAAATTTATTTATCCATAATTTATAAAACAAATCGCGCTAGATTTATTTTATTAATTAAACCAAATAAATTGGTTTCTTCCCCTTGTTGTGGCCGGCCAAACCAAAGGGGGTTAGCACCCTCTTTGGCCGGCCAAACCAAACCGAATCGATCGTGAATTAAACTCATTTAATTCTCTCAATAAGCCTTCAAAAGACTTAGCCATTTTAAGTTTCCGTTGCGCCTCTGATTAACTTAGATTCGACTTATTTCTCTTGATTGGAAAATCCAATTTTCAACTCGTTTTAAATCCCTCGGATTACTCGTAGTGCGTGTGACTAAATAGGCTTTCGATTTATGTTGGTCGTCTATAATCAACTAATTATAGAACGATCATGAGTGGCACTTAGTAGTACATCATGACCCCCAATTAATCGAAAGATCAACGGTTTGACCTCAGAAGTAATTCTGAAACCCTTCAGCAGCTCTAATGAATCGTGCCCCCATTCCCTTCACCATCTTATACCCACTTGGTTCAGGACACGGTCTATTTGTGTCAGTCCCCACTAGGCTGACTACGTCACACCTAGCCCAAGTAGTGTCTTTCTCGTCCTTTGGATTTCTAATTACTCTCATGTATTTAAGAGACTCGCACTCTAAACATGATATGCTCTGGCCAGAGGCTTTGAGTAACAATCCGACGATAGGCCTGGGTATACATCTCCTCGCAAGGAGTGGTGAATCCTTTGTAGGCTGCTCAAACATCTTCGGGCACTTCGGCTTATACCCAATCATCCTGGGTCCACACCTCCTAGGAGATGCTTGCTTAAGATGTTAAAGTATAAGTCTCCATGACCAAGATGACTTGAACACCGCAAGTCAAAGGAACATCGCACTTAAGCTGCAGTAAGAACTTCATTGACATATCTATATAGATTACCATATGAAGTTTTACAGCTAGTCACTCCAATGAACTAGTTCTCTCAACTAGCATCAATGTTTATCTCCGGACATCCCAATGCCACCAGCCAGTGAGAATCAGCTGATTAGAGAATAACCCATGCTAGTCTCAACAGAATTGATAGTGTCCATTTTTATCAATTCATCGACTAGGGATATTTTCAATACTTCACAATTGCACATTTAGAGATAATCACTAGTTGTGATCCCATCACAAATTCTCTTATGCTGTGAATTTTATTGCGGACATTCAGTAGATGAGTTTAAGATCCCAATCAAATACACAAACATGTATACTCAAATAGTGAATTATCATTTATTAAAATAAATGTTTACAATCATAAGGCGATTGCCTTAGGACACTTCTCTCATATCACTAACATC
>JAGFNQ010007316.1:0-83905 GCA_024364735.1 Boesenbergia rotunda | reverse complement strand
GTCATCCTTATCTGTCTTGAAACTGGCATCTGTATACTCACGTATTACCAAATCTCCTTCTCCATATATTAGGAACACGTCCTTAGTTCTTCTTAAGTACTTAAGGATTGTCTTAACAGCCGCCCAGTGATCCATTCCTGGATCCGACTGGTATCTGCTTGTGACGCTCAAAGCATACGATACATCAGGCCTAGTACATAACATAGCATACATGATAGATCCTATCGCGGATGCATAGGGAATCTTATTCATGCAAATCCTCTCGTCTTCTGTCCGCGGACACATAGACTTTGAAAGGTTGATCCCATGCCTGATGGGAAGGTAACCTTTCTTGGATTCCGACATGCTAAACCTTTTTAGCACTCGGTCTATATATGTAGACTGCGAAAGACCGAGCAACCGTTTTGATCTATCTCTATAGATTCTAATCCCAAGGATATAGGTTGCTTCTCCCAGGTCTTTCATGGAGAAAGTTTTGGATAACCAAATTTTAACTGTCTGTAAGACTGAAATATCATTTCCTATAAGTAAGATATCGTCGACATATAATACTAGGAATACGACTGCACTCCCACTAACCTTCTTGTACACACAGGGTTCGTCAGGATTTTGTGAGAAATCAAACTTTTTGATTGTCTCATCAAAACGGATGTTCCAGCTCCTAGATGCTTGCTTCAGTCCATATATGGATCGTCGAAGCTTGCATACCTTGGTTTTATCAACCGATGTGAAACCTTCAGGCTGTTTCATGTATACGTCCTCAAGCAGGTTTCCGTTAAGGAAAGCTGTTTTCACATCCATTTGCCAAATCTCATAATCATAATGAGCTGCTATGGCTAGGAGCATCCGAATGGATTTAAGCATAGCTACTGGCGAATAGGTTTCGTCATAATCAATTCCTTGTTTCTGACGATATCCTTTTGCCACTAATCTAGCCTTAAAGGTAACAACATTACCTTCCATGTCGGTTTTCTTCTTGAAAACCCACTTGCACCCTATGGGTTTAATCCCTTCAGGTGGGTTAACCAAGTCCCATACTTGATTTTCGTACATGGAATCCATTTCCGACTTCATGGCTTCAAGCCATTTGTCCCTTTCTGAACTTTTCAGAACATCTTCATAACTGATAGGTTCGTCATCGCCAATGAGCAACACGTCGTTCGATTCACTTACGAGAAATCCGTATCTCTCTGGAATGTTGCGTGTCCTATCAGACCTACGAAGAGGTGGTGTAGTTTTAGGTTCAACTGATAGCTCATCATTATGAAATATCGGTTGTGGGCCTAGACTCGGTGTCTCTGTAATGTCTATTGGAGTTTCTTGAACTTCATCAAGTTCAAAGCCACTCCCACTGTTTTCTTGTAAAAGAAATTCTTTTTCTAGAAATACAGCATGCCGTGAAACAAACACCTTTTGTTCCAAGGGATGATAGAATTGGTAACCTTTCGTTTCCTTAGGGTATCCAATAAATAGACATTTATCAGACTTAGCATCCAATTTGTCTGATACAACCCGCTTCACGAAAGCAGGACAACCCCATATCTTAAGGTGAGTTAAGTGAGGTTTCTTACTATTCCAAATCTCATATGGAGTAGTAGAGACTACCTTGGTCGGGACTCTGTTTAATAAATAAACAGCTGTCTTAAGTGCATAACCCCAAAAGGATATTGGAAGAGTTGCATGATTCATCATCGACCTAACCATGTCCATCAAGGTTCGGTTTCGCCTCTCAGATACACCATTATGCTGTGGTGTATATGGCGGAGTCCATTGGGATAATATCCCATTGTCCCTTAGATAATCTTGAAACTCTTGACTTAAGTATTCACCACCCCGATCGGATCGAAGTATTTTAATACTTTTGCCAAGCTGTTTCTCTACTTCATTTCTGAACTCTTTGAATTTCTCAAAGGCTTCAGATTTGTGTTTCATCAAGAACACGTACCCGAATCGTGAGTGATCATCGATAAAAGTGATGAAGTAGCTATAGCCTCCTTGTGCAAGAGTTGACATTGGTCCACATACATCAGTATGTATTAGACCAAGCAATTCTCCCACTGGATTATCTTTTCCGGTAAAGGGTAATTTGGTCATCTTGCCTTTTAAGCACGATTCGCATGTATCAAATGAATCGGGTTCAAATGATTCCAAAATTCTACATCGGTGCAATTCGGTCATGCGTTTCTTACTTACATGGCCAAGACGGCAATGCCAAGTGTAGGAGTCTATTCGATTATCTATTCGAGCACATTTGTTGCTAACTTCGATATTGAAAACGTCACTGGATAAGTCTAACGTGTAGATGCCATTGCACAAAGTTCCATTCCCATAAAGAACGCCATTTAAAGTTATGTAACAACAATTGTTACTAAAAGTCAAATGATAACCTTTTTCATTCAAACATGAAATAGATACAATGTTCTTTATTAATGAAGGAACGAAATAACAATTATCCAGTTCTAAGATACGTCCAGTCGGGAGCTTTAGCAAATATGTTCCGATGGCAACAGCAGCAATCCTTGCTCCATTTCCAACTCGCAAATCTGCTTCTCCCTTGACGAGTCTTCTTCTATTCCTTAGCCCTTGTATGTCATTACATATATGTGAGCTACACCCAGTATCAAGTACCCAGGTATTTGAGGAAATAGAGTGACATTCAATAACAAAGATACCTGAAGAGGACGGGGCATCAGATGCCTTCTTCTTCAAGGACTCAAGATAAACTTTGCAATTTCTTCGCCAGTGACCCTCCTTGCCACAATGATGGCAAGTGCCTTTTGGTTTCTTTTCAGTCTTTTTAGCCTTTTTCTTCTTTCCCTTATTCTGTTCTTTGGCCTTCCTCTTAGAACTTTTCTTCGAGGAACCAACTAACAGAACTGCCTTTTGTTCCTGCTTTACAGAAGGCTCTACAGACTTCAGCAGGTTGACTAACTCAGGAATGGTAGTTTCCAGCTTGTTCATCCGATAGTTCATCACAAATTGCGAATAACTTTTGGGCAAACAACTCAGAATTAAGTCAATACTTAGTTCACGATCCATTGCAAAACCGAGTGTGTTCAGTCGCTCAATGTACCCCAACATCTTTAGGACAAACTGCGAGGCAGAAGTGCCTTCTTGCATCTTAGTTGTGAAGAGGAGTCTGGAGACTTCGAACCTTTCGGATCTCGCCTGCTCTTCAAACAACTCATTAAGATGGAAGATGATGGTATAAGCATCCATATGCTCATGCTGCTTTTGCAGCTCAGGTATCATAGAGGCTAGCATGATGCAACTTGCAAGTTCAGAATCGGTCACATGTTTCTGATAGGCCACCAATTGGTCTGGAGTTGCATCTGCTGGAGGATTTGAGGGAAGTAGATCTTCAAGGACATAAGCAATCTTCTCTGCCTTGAGGACTATCCTCAGGTTTCGAAGCCAGTCCATGAAGTTAGGCCCAGTTAATTTGTTGGTGTCCAAGATGGAACGCAAATTCAGAGAAGACATGATCGAGTGATTAACCTAGAAATACAAATTGAGATTATGTGAGAAGATTTATTAAAGAATGTATCAACATACATAAATTAAATCCTATTTATTTTACGAATTGAGTCGCCCTTATTATCAATTCGGGAGATCGTAGGAACATCTCCAAATAGGTTGATATCCAACCATAGATAAGAACAACCATGGCTGTGGCCATCAAGTTCTTCTTAGCTATGAAGGTAGGTAATTATACCGATTACACATCACATATATGTAACTATCACATTATGCTATCAACTAATTGAATGTTTGCATAAAACATTGGGTTGTTAACTCATTAACAAGTATGTATCATTATACATAACACCCAACTGCACCTCTCTTTACATCGACCTTGGCTGTGGCACAACAAATCGATGCTCCAAGCTTAAGGCTGACCCATTAATCAAGAAATAGTTTTAATATGGTTGGAGCTCATTCAACCGCTTAGTCAGGCTTGGATGTATCCAACAACCAAAACTAATGATTGACCTCTGACTCGAACTATATTATTCATAAACTAATTCCATGGTTTGAACATGTTGAGGTTCAAGTCGGGCATGGATGTGTCCATCAACCCAAGCGAGAAACAAAACTCCGATTCTAACCATATTAATGGAAGGTGTTGGCCTTAATATTTTGTAAGGGGTTTTGGGTCTCATTCCTTTTAAGCACATTCATGACATAAAATTATGTCATGACTAACGATTTCCTTAATAAAGTATGTATGTGACTTAATTTATCAAGTCTCATGAATTAAATTAGGAACCGGATTTCCTAATTATAATTTCATACTTTATTAAAGGAATTATTTTGGAAAACAATTTCCTAAATTGTCATAATTAATTTCGGAAATAATATGTTCAAGACTTTGATTTCTCTAAATCAAATCTTGTTAAATTAAGAGACAAATCCCTTAATTCAACTACATATTATTTTCATGAAAATCTCATTTAAGAAATCTCTATAGGAAACCATTTTCCTAATTAATTTTGGAGACAACAATATGTAAGAGCATCACCTCTTCAAACATATTTTATTCATGGATTTAATTAATTACAACAAATTGTTTTCTAAGGGTGGCTCCCCGAGGCTCAGATACCCAAAGAAAAGTAATGTGTTGTAAATCCAATTGGACGGCTCCCCGAGGCTCAATCCAATCAAACATGACAATTTCAATTAAAATTGGAAAATTAAATTACAACAACTAACTTTAAATTGGACGGCTCTGTTGGTGCAGGAAGCACTAGATCGAACCTTGTTTTGATATTGGCAAAGGATTCAAAGTTAAGGGTTATTTGTTGTCTAACAATGCTGCTTGAGAGTGCAGGAAACCAAGTCCTAGCGAAGGGATGCTAGACACCTGACGATGGGCTGTCAGGAACTCAAGACCTGGCGAAGGGCTGCTGGGCAAAAACCAAGTCCTAGCGAAGGGATGCTAGGCACCTGACGATGGGCTGTCAGGAACTCAAGACCTGGCGAAGGGCTGCTGGGCAAAAACCAAGTCCTGGCGAAGGGCTGCTGGGCGAAAACCAAGACCTGGCGAAGGGCTGCCGGGCAAAAGTCCAACTGGAGGATCCGGTTGGCACCAGGTAAATTCTCCCGAGAGGAGTAGGTGAGGACGCGTTCCCCTTGAGGGAACATTAGGCGTCGGTTCGACCTAGGGCTCCATTTTGGAGATCCAAAGTCAGAACCAAGACAGCTAAGGCTGTTCTAACTAACTTATTATTTGCTGTTTTGGACTAACCCTGGATGCAGGACCGAAGGACTGTGTTTCTGCAGCTCAGAGAGCCTCAAAGGAGTGAGGCCGTAGCTGAGTAGGGCGCCCCGGATGTGTCGGGCGCCCCAGAGTCAACCCAAAGTCAGCAGAGAGGTAAACGCCCCGACAGTAGCGCAATTGGGGGCGCCCCGCGTGTGTCGGGCGCCCCGCATGTCGGGCGCCCCGCGTGTCTCGGGCGCCCACTGTGCCACGCCACTGAAGGCTGCTGCAGCTCACTCTCGCGAAGCCCTGAAGATGACGCTTTGACCGGTCAACCGGGCGCCCCGCGCGCGTCGAGCGCCCCGGTCAAAGCTGATCCCGAAGATGAAGAGATCAGCCTTGACCAGAGGGCTCGCCGGATCAAGAGCCACGTGGGGGGCGCCCCGAGCATGTCGGGCGCCCCCTGCCCTATATAAAGAGGGCCTCGACCCTATTCTTGAACAAGCAATTCTTCAGACACTTTCACGCTCTTCTGCTCTCGTACTTTGCTCCAGATACTGCCCAACTCGAGCCGACGACGTCCCGCTGCCCCGAAATCTTCGATCTACTCCGGACGTCGGTAAAAGAAGAGCATACTTCTTATTGTATAAGTTTACTGCACTTATTCTATATTCAATAATTGTAAACTGTTTACGAACTTATAGAATTGCCCGCAGAAAACGGTCAACGACCGTGGGCCTTGGAGTAGGAGTCGACCCAGGCTCCGAACCAAGTAAAAATCTTGGTGTTCACATTGTCTGATTTTAATTATTCCGCTACGCAATTGCTCTTTACGAAATCCGAACGATTTGCGACATTCACCCCCCCCTCTATCGCATCTCTCGATCCAACAAGTGGTATCAGAGCGGGGTTATTCAAAGTTGGTGCAACCACCACTTTGAAATTTCTTTTCGGATTTTTTTTTGCTTTATTTTTTTTTAAATAATATCTGTGAGTGTATTTAAAATATCCTTACGCCTTTTTCAATTCTGAATTCTCATTTTTTCACCATAAGTCAGAATTGATAAAAGAATCAATTTGTGAAAATTTGTCATAAAATTTTTATTATTTTAATATTTTCCTCGAAATTCGTGCTACCTTAATTCGAGAAAATTTTTTTTCTCTTACTTTTTCTTCATTAATCAAAAATGTTAAAATCAACATTTTCTAAAAATTTTTTTATTATTATTTTAATGTTATTTCTCAAAATTCGTGCCACTTTAATTCGAGCAATCTTTTAACTCTTATTTTTCACCATTAATCAGAATATTCATTTCCCAAAAATTTTGTCTCAAATTTTTTATTATTATGTTATAATTATTCTGCCTCGAAATTAGTGCAATTTTTTGGGCAAATTTTTTTTTTCTTCTTCTCCCGCACTACTAATCCAAGACCAAGTCTTGGTACATTTCGATTAATTCTGTTGTGTGCAAGGGTTTTTAAATGGCCAATCGAGAATGGAACAGCATTCGTCCACCTCTCTTCTCCGGTGAAAACTTCAATTCTTGGAGAAGTCAAATGGAGTTCCATCTAAAAGCCCACATGGACCTATGGCTAATCATCCAAACGGGATTTTCTTTTCCCGTAGAAGATGGAATGTCGATCGCTTGGGAGAAATTGGACGAACCAACTTTGAGGAAGATCGAGGCAGATGCAAAGGCGACTGCAATCATACAATGTGGTCTAACCAACGAGCAACTCAAGCTAGTTGGATCCTTCAACTGTGCTAAAGAAATGTGGGAGAAACTAATCAACCTACACGAAGAGAGCTCCGACATTGAGGTACTTGATGTCCAAGCACAAATAGCCGAATCAGAATCTGAACTCGAATCCAGAATCGAAATCGAACCAGTAGAATCAGACGACGAACTGACTAAGATGGTAACTAATTTTGAATCTTTTTCTAAATTAGAATTGAATAATCAAAAAGATACTATAATGGTCGAGAAAGGTATAAGTTTTATTGCAGGGAAAACTCCAAGAGAACTGCAAAAGAGGCCTCAACTAGAACCTGAGTCCAACTCAGACTCAGAATCTGACGACAAAGAAAGGTATCCTCGGAAACTTGTCCGGTTAGCTCGCGACCACTACAAAATACTGAGGAAACAATCAAGCAAAGGGAAGACGGCAAGTATCAAGGGGGAGATTCCCAACCGGGAATCAAAAGGTAAATTTACAGTTTTCGAAAATCCATTATTTACCCTGAATAATATGATTAATTCATACAAATTAGTTAAGGTTAATTTGTTAGATAATTTAATTCATAATATTGCTGTTGTTGATAATCCAGAATATTATTATGATTATGATGTAACGTAGATCATTTTTTGTGGCTTTAATTGTAGGTTCCTTTTATTTTATTTTATTTTTTTTGCTTAAAATTAGGATTGATTAGTTTAAGGACTCAACTAATTAATTGAAATTTGACAACATAGTATTGGGAGGAGGTGAGATGATAGTACGTTGGGGAAACCAACTCTAATAAGATCAAGTCTACTTGGTCTCTTTAGATTGGTGAAACCAGCCGAAGCTACCGATCCAAGACCCAAGCTAGTTAGACCAGAAAATGACCTAATTTAATTTGAAAATGAAATTTCATTAAAAGGCTTTGTCAAGGAAAGGGTGGATGATCCCATAAGGCTACGGCCAAAGAAGGCCTAGTGCCTCGCCAAGACCTGGAAGCCAATTTTTGAAACTCAAATTCAAATTATCTTGTGTCAAATTCGAATCTAACACAAATTTCAAATAATTATAGATTAAAACCTGTTTTCAAAACTCTTTTTCAAAATTAATTACTTCTTTTTCAAAATTAAATATTTTTTTTCTTGTTTCAAAATTAAAATGTTTTTCAAAATTAATCATTCTCTTTTTCAAAATCATTTTTATCTTCAAACCTGTCTCACAAGAACTTTTAAGGTTAACTGTTTGAAAATCCTAGATTGGGTGAGACAGGAAAATTAAGTTCAATTAAAATTTCTTTTACGTTGTGTTTTAATTCAGAGGATAATTCCAACATAGTCAAACCATGATTAACAAAGTCAAACCTTAGTCAACTGAGTCAAACATGGTCAAACCTAGTCAACACTAAGGTCTTAGATAAAGTCAGTCTATGTCGGATACAGGGGGAGTTCTTCCTAATATTTTTTAGATTTCTCAAAATCCTTATGCTTTAAAACTTATTTTCATCTCAAAATAAGGCTTTCAATAAGTTGATTCAAAAACCTTAATATATTACTATCGCTTTGGAAAACTTATTATCATTTCAAAGTTTTTTTAAACTGTGTTATTATTCCAAATTGAGTTTTCAAAAATTTATCTCCTTGAAAGTTATCATACTCAGAAGATTGTTCAAAAGTGCTTCTTTTGATCTTGACAAACCCTAAAGACACAGAGGAAAGGTCCACTTCATGATCTTCAAGGACTCCTAGGATGTGTCAAATTAAGGGGGAGTCTAAGTCAAAAGAAAAACTTCAGAAAAAGTTTCTTTTTACTTATGTCTTTATTAAACAGTTCTTTCTAATCTGACTCAAACCTTAAGACTCAGAGGAAGATCACTTGTAGTCAACAAGCTTCCTAGGACTGGGTCAAGTTTAGGGGGAGATCAAATTAAAAGAATTGTTGAAAATTTTCAAAATATATGTTTTCATGCACTGCAAGTTTAAAATCCTTTTGAAAACATAAATAATTTTTCGTTCAAAATATTATTATTATTGTGGCCTATAAAATTGTTTTTGAGATAGTATTTACTTGAATTGGAGAACTTTTCTAGGACACTTAGGGAAATGTCCTTGTAATCAACAAGGTTTCCTAGGATTGTGTCAGACTGGAAAAGAAACCTAGTCAAGTAAAATATTTTATTTTCAAAATGCATAATACTTTTCAAAAATTACTCATATCTTTCAAAGTCTAATATTTTTCTAAAAGTACTTATGTGTTTCAAATCATAATTTATTTCAAAAGTACTTATGTCTTCAAAAATGCATAATATCTTTCAAAAAGTACTACTATATAATGTTTCCAAAAGTACAAATATTTTTCAAGGCAAAAGTGTTCTAAGTGCGTGAAGCTTTTAAAGATTTGCCTACAAATACATTTTTTTAAAAATGGATTTAATCTAGAAATTTAAGTTTTTATGCCTTCAAAATTATTCTAAGTATCTTTTTGCTTTCAAAATTCATAGGCTCTGATACACAAACTAAGTACTTAATTTTCTTCAAAATCAATTTAAGTACTTGATTTTTTACTTAATTTTTTAAAATACAACTTAAGTACTTAACATTTTTTTTTCAATTACTTAACTATTTCTTTCAAAAATTATTTCTCCTGACACTTAATTTTTCAAACTTCTCAAAAAGTACTTGCTTTATACTTGAAAATTATCTAAGTGTAAAAAGTTTTGAAAATATTTTTACTCTATTTTTGAAATACTTTGTCAAAAACATGAAGCACTTAGAAAAACTCATAAATCCCTGTTAGATACCTTGTTCACCCATGCCTGTTTTTGATATATGTCAAAGGGGGAGGAAAGGTCAAAGTTAAGAGTTGTAAATACAAGTATTCAGGGTTTTAGGGGGAGTATGAAAAATAAATATTTTTTTCAACTCTACATTTATTCTATTCATAAATAGTTATACTTCATTGCTTAAACCTTTTGTGCTTAAACTGCTATCTTTTTCCTTAACTTTGAATTGTGTTGCCATAATCAAAAAGGGGGAGATTGTTGGTGCAGGAAGCACTAGATCGAACCTTATTTTGATATTGGCAAAGGATTCAAAGTTAAGGGTTATTTGTTGTCTAACAATGCTGCTTGAGAGTGCAGGAAACCAAGTCCTAGCGAAGGGATGCTAGGCACCTGACGATGGGCTGTCAGGAACTCAAGACCTGGCGAAGGGCTGCTGGGCAAAAACCAAGTCCTAGCGAAGGGATGCTAGGCACCTGACGATGGGCTGTCAGGAACTCAAGACCTGGCGAAGGGCTGCTGAGCAAAAACCAAGTCCTGGCGAAGGGCTGCTGGGCAAAAACCAAGACCTGGCGAAGGGCTGCCGGGCAAAAGTCCAACTGGAGGATCCGGTTGGCACCAGGTAAATTCTCCCGAGAAGAGTAGGTGAGGACGCGTTCCCCTTGAGGGAACATTAGGCGTCGGTTCGACCTAGGGCTCCATTTTGGAGATCCAAAGTCAGAACCAAGACAGCTAAGGCTGTTCTAACTAACTTATTATTTGCTGTTTTGGACTAACCCTGGATGCAGGACCGAAGGACTGTGTTTCTGCAGCTCAGAGAGCCTCAAAGGAGTGAGGCCGTAGCTGAGTAGGGCGCCCCGGATGTGTCGGGCGCCCCAGAGTCAACCCAAAGTCAGCAGAGAGGTAAACGCCCCGACAGCAGCGCAATTGGGGGCGCCCCGCGTGTGTCGGGCGCCCCGCATGTCGGGCGCCCCGCGTGTCTCGGGCGCCCACTGTGCCACGCCACTGAAGGCTGCTGCAGCTCACTCTCGCGAAGCCCTGAAGATGACGCTTTGACCGGTCAACCGGGCGCCCCGCGCGCGTCGAGCGCCCCGGTCAAAGCTGATCCCGAAGATGAAGAGATCAGCCTTGACCAGAGGGCTCGCCGGATCAAGAGCCACGTGGGGGGCGCCCCGAGCATGTCGGGCGCCCCCTGCCCTATATAAAGAGGGCCTCGACCCTATTCTTGAACAAGCAATTCTTCAGACATTTTCACGCTCTTCTGCTCTCGTACTTTGCTCCAGATACTGCCCAACTCGAGCCGACGACGTCCCGCTGCCCCGAAATCTTCGATCTACTCCGGACGTCGGTAAAAGAAGAGCATACTTCTTATTGTATAAGTTTACTGCACTTATTCTATATTCAATAATTGTAAACTGTTTACGAACTTATAGAATTGCCCGCAGAAAACGGTCAACGACCGTGGGCCTTGGAGTAGGAGTCGACCCAGGCTCCGAACCAAGTAAAAATCTTGGTGTTCGCATTGTCTGATTTTAATTATTCCGCTACGCAATTGCTCTTTACGAAATCCGAACGATTTGCGACATTCACCCCCCCCTCTATCGCATCTCTCGATCCAACAGGCTCTCCGAGGCTCAATCCAAAATAAAGAATTTTGTTGTCAATTTAAAAACCAATTCAAATTTAATTGTCAATTAACTGTCCATGAATTTGTCTAGACTTTCTTAAAAGAAAATGCCCAAAATTGCGAGATTTCGAAAATTGATTTTCAGAATAATTGTAAGTTTCTGGTACAAAGGAAACTTACATATTTCCAAAATTGGAAAATTTCTAAAATAGAAAATTTTCCAAAATTGGAAAGTTTCCAAAGATGGGAAGATTTCGAAATTATTATAAAATTTCAGAAAATAGAAAATTTTAAACGTTTGCGAAATTTCATGAGGATTTCCAAACTTTGAAATTCCTAAATCAAAAATTTATTATAATTCGAAAGTTTCCATAATTGAAAATTTTTTCCGAAATTGAGATCATGACAAAGTTTTCCACAAAATAATTATTTGATTAAGTCGAACACTAACCGGCTCTGATACCACTGTTGGGACCGGGTGCATGTCGACAAGGATACGAGTTCGTAAAATTTAAAATTTTTACGTGCAGCGGAAGAGTTTGCATAAAATAATTTCCTAAATTATTTTAACTTCGTATCTAGCATGCAACCTTATAGTGTATCGGCATAATCATAAAATAAAAGTTTGCGAAAAGTAAACTAATTTACCAAGTACCTCGCGTAACTCGAAGTAAGGGACGAGATCCAACCGTAGCGTCCCTTGGAAGCTTCGCCTCTATTCGCGTCCACGCCGAGTTCTCTTCGGGATGACTTCGCAAAGTCACGAGTTTTGTGCCGACGAGAACTACTAGATTCTCTATAGGCACAACTTGAAAGATCAAGAGAAGAGTTAGAAACTAACCAACAAGAAGCAACGGAATCGAATTCCGAGAGGAGAGGAGTCGCTATCCGCTTCTTCTTCTTCTTGTTCGGGTTCTTCTTCTTCTAGTGGCTCACGGCAACACCTCCTTGGTGTTGTGATTGGGCGCCGGCCCTAGAGGAACTAGGGTGTGCCGGCCCTAGAGAGCTAGGGTGCGCCGGCCCTAAGGAAAGAAGAAGAGAAGGAGGAGAGAAGAGAAGAGAGGGAGGGAGAGCTCCAATAATAATCACTTGATTGGAATTAAGGGCTAGCCTTTGGTTCCTTTATATAGTAGCAACTCCTTTGCTAAGTCTCCCTCTAAACCGAATTAACGGAATTAACGGAATTAGTTATAAGAAATTTTATCTTATAAATTTTCTTATTGCTTATTCCTTTTAATCCTAGTTTTATTATAACCATTTATAATAAAACAAATTAGTTATCATAAGAAATTTATCCTATAAATTTTCTTATGAATTTTATTATAACTAACTTTATAATAAAACTAATTATTTATCATAAGAAATTTATCCTATAAATTCTTATGAATTAATTCCGTTTAAACCAAGTCTTTATTATAAACTAATTTATAATAAAAACTAATTCTTCTTCTCTTTAAATTATGGAATAAATTTTATAAGAAATTTCTAAACTTTCTTATTATGGATAAATCAATTCATAATTGATTTTATAAAATTAAAATGAACCAACTCATGGATTATTTTAATCTTCCATAAAAGAATAAATTTCTATAACTTTTATTTATATAAATTTCTTTATACAAATTTATTTATCCATAATTTATAAAATAAATCGCGCTAGATTTATTCTATTAATTAAACCAATTAAATTGGTTTTCTCCTTTTATTTGGCCGGCCACCAAAGAGGGGTTAACACCCTCTTTGGTCGGCTAAACCCAACCCGGACCGTCGCGAATTAAACTCATTTAATTCGCCCAAAAAGCTTTCAAAAGACTTAGCCATTTTTAGCTTCTAATGCGCCTCTGACTAACTCAGATTCGTCTTATTTCTCTTGATCGGAAAATCCAATTTTCAACTCATTTTAAATCCCTCGGATTACTCGTAGTGCGTGTGACTAAATAGGCTTTCGATTTATGTTGGCCGTCTATAATTAACTAATTATAGAACGATTATGAGTGGCACCTAGTAGTACATCATGATCCCCAATTAATCGAAAGATCAACGGTTTGACCTCAGAAGAAATTATTCTGAAACCCTTCAGCAGCTCTAATGAATCGTGCCCCATTCCCTTCACCACCTTATACCCACTTGGTTCAGGACACGGTCAATGGTGTCAGTCCCCACTAGGCTGACTACGTCACGCCTAGCCCAAGTAATGTCTTACTCGTCCTTTGGATTTCTAATTACTCTCATGTATTTTAGAGACTCTCACTCTAAACATGATATGCTCTGGCCAGAGGCTTTGAGTAACAATCCGACGATAGGCCTGGGTATACATCTCCTCGCAAGGAGTGGTGAATCCTTTGTAGGATGTTCAAACATCTTCGGGCACTTCGGCTTATACCCGATCATCCTGGGTCCACACCTCCTTGGAGATGCTTGCTTAAGATGTCAAAGTATAAGTCTCCATGACCAAGATGACTTGAACACCGCAAGTCAAAGGAACATCGCACTTAAGCCGCAGTAAGATCTTCATTGACATATCTACATGTAGATTCCCATATGAAGTCTTACAGCTAGTCACTCCAATGAATTAGTTCCCTTAACTAGCATCCATGTTTATCTCGGGACATCCCAATGTCACCAGCCAGTGAGAATCAGCTGATTAGAGAATAACCCATGCTAGTCTCAACAGAATTGATAGTGTCCATTTTTATCAATTCATCGACTAGGGATATTTTAAATACTTCACATTTGCGCATTTAGAGATAATCACTAGTTGTGATCTCATCACAAATTCTCTTATGCTGTGAGTTGTATTGCGGACATTCAGTAGATGAGTTTAAGATCCCAATCAAATACACAAGCATGTATACTCAAATAGTGAATTATCATTTATTAATATAAATGTTTTACAATCATAAGACGATTGCCTTAGGACACTTCTCTCATATCACTAACAGAAACCCTGGTGAGTGAAGCCAGGTCCTAGCTTGGAGGGCTAGGTTGAAGTCCCAGTGAGTGAAGCTGGGCATGACACGAGTCAGAGATGGGCTGGAGGCTTGTTCTCTTGACTTAGAGGAGATTTGACCTTGCCTGGATCGGTCTGGTGACCCATCAGGGAAGTTGGCACGGTGCTCCTTCATGGATCGGTCTGGTGACCGATCCAGCGATGACTGATCGGATTGGTGACCGATCAGGGAGCACACAGTATGGGTGGGAACCTGCTGCTCGGCTCCTGATCGGTCCTGTGACCGATCAGGGAGCATGCAGTTCGCTCACTGCTTTGCTCCTGATCGGTCTGGTGACCGATCAGGGAGCATACAGTGGGTTTTGGTTTCCCTTACTTCTTAGCTCCTGATCGGTCTGGTGACCGATCTGGAATACTGTTCGGATCGTTCTGGTGAACGATCAAGTGTCGCAAGTTCCTCACTATAACCGATCAGGACGGAGCCTGATCGGTCTGAGCATGCCGTGATCGGTCTGGTGACCGATCAGGAGGGTTGGACTACGAAAACTAAGAAATCACCCTACAAAGGGGCGGATTTGTCTGGTGACTGATCCACAACCTGGGATCGGTCTGGTGATCGGTCCCGAAAAAATCTCGATTCTTGATTGAGCGTTGGGGACCGATCAGGATGGATCCTGATCGGTCTGAGCTCACCTTGATCGGTCTGGTGACCGATTAGAAGGCTCTTGGATCGGTCCGATGACCAATCACTTTAATTCAAAATGCACTGTCAGACGCTCTGATCGCATTTGAACACATCTGATTCTCTGTGCTTAATCTCTGATACTTGATTCTATACTTGATATGCGGTGCTAATGCTCTGATTAAGTGTGCAGGTGATAGGGATGGATTCAAACACTCAAGGAGAGTCAATGGAAGCCTTTCCTTGGAGTAGGTTTGTCCATTTGCCATCTCAGGTTGCAACGGCTGGAGCTGCTGACTGGAGCTTGGCTGAGGGAAGCTCAGGGAGTCCAGGGAGAGCTCAGTGGTAGGCTGGATGTTGCAAGTGAGCAGCTGGAGGCTGCAGTGAGATGGCTGTGACCTGGGATCAACAGAGGAGACTTAAGTGCTGGGTGGCAAACGAGTCTCAACAACGAAGTTCTCCATATTGTGCTTGCTGCGTTATCTGTTGTTCCATCATCTTGAGCAAGTAACTACGATTACTCTACTGTTTGAAGCAACCTCTGTTACTTGAGCATTTGGAAGAAGAACCAGGAAGCTTGGCGAGTCCATCAGCAAGAAGACACGAAGAAGGGAGTTCTTGCGTGAGATCTGCGCTGGGTGGAGCTCGGTGAGAAGTTTGCTTGGGTTCTTGCTGTCCTAAGTGCTCTGTAAGATCCTTCATGTGTTTCATTGTGCTTAAAACTTTATCTTTGTTAAAATGCTGTGGAGAGATTACTCCACTGAGAAGGAGGTTGCTTACTATCCAGATTTTTCGGTGCTTGATCTGCCGACGATCAAGGGATCACCCACCTTACGGGCACGCGAAGGAGTAGGGGCAAGTTATCCTTGAACCTTGTAAACCCTCTTGTTAGCGTTCTTGTGTTTGTTCTTAGCTTAGGGTTCATTTCTGCATACTCTGTTTTCCTTTAGCTTCCGCTGTGCTACTAACATTTGAGGTGCAGAAAATCGATAGTGTTAAAGTTTAAGTGTTTGGCTATATTCACCCCCTCTCTAGCCATCCAAGTTCCAACAAGTGGTATCAGAGCTTGGGGCTCTGTACAAGCGGATTAACAACCGAGAGTCAACTACAATGGCTTTGAGAGAAGGTTTTTCCACCACCCGACCTCCCTTCTTCGATGGAGCAGATTTTCAGTATTGGAGATCGAAGATGGAGTACTATCTAAAGATGGATATTAACACTTGGTTCATTGTGAAGGAGGGTTTTACCCCTCCGAAGGATGATGAAGGCAAAGAATTAGAATCATGGCGTTGGTCGGCTGAACAAACCTTGAAGAGTGAAGCCGACGCGAAGGCGGTGGTGACCCTACAATGTGGCATGAAAAAAGACCAACTCATCAAGGTTGGTCCATTTACAAGTGCAAAAGATTTGTAGAACAAGCTCATTGAACTCCATGAGGGCACCCGAGATTCAAGAATCGCCAAGAGGGATTTGTTCCTCAACCAACTCCAAAACCTCTCCATGAAGGAGAATGAAACCGTAAGTGAGCTACATGGTAAGTTCAAGGAAGTTCTCAATGGTCTCCATTCTATTGATGAAAAGGTCGAGAATCGTGACCTTGTGAGGTATGTGTTGAAAGCTTTTCCAAGGAATGCTTTGTGGTCATCCATGGTGGATGCCTACAAAGTTTTCAAGGACTTATCAATTGTCAAATTAGATGACTGGTTTTGTGAAATGGAATTATATGAAATGGCTAACAAAGGCCCCAAGGAGAAGGGGATTACCTTAGTTGCAGGAGAAAAGAACAAGAAGAAGAAGAAGAAGAAGGAGAAGGAAGACTCCTCATCCTCATCTTCATCCAAATCTGAGTCCGAATCCGAGGAGGATGGCAGCGGCTCTTCTTCCTCCGAGATGACCAATTTCGTTAGAAGGATGATGAGGAAGGGTCGACGCTTCAAGGGTAAAGGTAACCCAAGTGAAGTTAAGCTTGATAGGAATAATATTACTTGCTATGAATGTAGTAAGAAAGGCACTTCAAGAAGGACTGCCCAAAGCTCAAAAAGAAGGAGGATAGATCCAAAAAGAAGGAGAAGGCCTTGAAGGCCACTTGGGATGAATCATCCTCAAGTTCATCCGATGAAGAGAAGGAGGAGAAGAGTACACGGCATATGACACTCATGGCACTTGAAGGAGAAAAAAGAAGTGATGAATCCTCCGACTCCTCAAACGCAGCTTCATCATCTTCGGATGATGAAGACGTAATCACTCCCGAACTTGAGAAATGCTATAGAGCAATTGCATGCTTAACTAATATGTTGAAAAAGTCAAAAATTAAGGTTAAAGCATTGCAATTAGAAGTTGAACAATTGAAATCCTCTAGGGATGAGGATGTAGATGATTTACATGTAGAGATGTTAGAGGATGAGATTAAATATTTGAAAATTGAGGTTGAACAATTGAAATCCTCTAGGGAAGAGGATGTAAATGGTTTGCATGTTGAGATGCTAGAAAATGAAAATAAATCTTTGAAGAGTAAAGTTGAGAAACTCAAGAGTGTTCTTGAGAAGTTCTCAACAAGCTCAAAGACCTTAGACATGATCTTGAATGCCCAAAGGGCAGTCTACAATAGGGCCGGTATTGGTTACCGACCCAAAAAACCATCATTTGTGTCCTTAATGTCTAGGATTGATGTTAGACAATCTATGACACCTAGGGCTCAAAGGAAAGTAGTCAAGGCATGGGCGCCTAAGTATTGCTTAGTAGGTACTTTAGGTCCCAAGGTTTGGGTACTTAAAACTTCTATTTTTCGAATTGTGTAGGTTATGATTGAGGGGGAGCATCTATCAACTTGGTTCGTTGATAGTGGATGCTCTAAACACATGATCGGGGATAGATCATTGTTTACCACACTTTAAAGAAAAATTAGAGGTAATGTTTCATTTGGTAACAATGGTAGTCTTAAGGTCATAGGAATAGGAGGCATTCAAATCTCCGAATGTCTTAGGATTAAAAATGTCCTTCTAGTCATGGGGAGGACATTTAATCTCCTAAGTGTCAGTCAATTGTGTGATGCGGGTTACACAATTAATTTTCAATCAAGTCAATGTCTAGTTAGACAATATGACACATTAGACACGGTACTAGTAGGAACAAGAGTAGATAACATTTACCAAGTTTCCTTTAAAAGTGCTACTAATGCTTTTGCTAAGTGTCTCATGTCAAAAGAAGATGAGTCCACCATTTGGCACCGGAGACTAGCACACGTGAACATGAAGAATATTCGGAAATTAGCCAACAAGGGATTAGTTCGTGGCTTACCAAGCATCAAGTATGAAAAGGATAAACTTTGTGATGCATGTCAAATGGGTAAGCAAACAAAATCTGCACATAAAGATAAAAGCACTGTAAGTACATCTACCGCTTTATATTTACTTCATATGGACTTGTTTGATTGTAGCACTATCATATCTTTGAATGGAAGTAGATATTATTTTGTTATCATTGATGATTTTACTTGATATACATGGACTTATTTTCTAAAATATAAGGTCCAAACCTTGGATGTTTTCATTTCTTTTTGTAAAAGAGTTGAAAATGAGAAATTATCAACTATTAAGACAATAAGAAATGATCATGGAGGTGAATTTTAAAATCAATGATTTTTAGAATTTTGTTAAGATAGAGGGTCTAGACACGAGTTCTCTACTCCTAGAACACCACAACAAAATGGTGTTGTAGAGAGGAAGAACCGGGTCTTACAAGAGGCTGCGCGAAGTATGCTTAATGAGTACTCACTACCGAGCTACTTGTGGGCCGAAGCTGTAAACACAGCTTGCTACGTACAAAACTGAGTCCTCATCCATAGGTTCTTAGGTAAGACTCCCCATGAACTTTGGTTTGGAAAACCACCTACGGTTAAACGTCTTAGGGTGTTTGGTTGTAAGGTGTTTATCCTAAACACCAAGGACCACCTTGGAAAGTTCACGGCAAAGGCTGATGAAGGGATACTAGTCGGGTACTCCCTAGTTAGCAAAGCCTACCGAGTCTACAATAAGAAATCTAGATTGGTTGAAGAATCTTTTGATGTTGTTTTTGAAGAAATTCCAAAAGCAAATGATCAACCAGAAGATGTCGATGAAGCTCAATTCGGACTTAGGAAACTAGGTTTGAATGAAAGTCCGATTGTTGTTGATGGTGACGAGTCTGATGACGGTGAGCCTAGACAACACATAGATCAGCCGGATCCTGAGGCTGAGCAAGTGTCTAGTGAAACCATTCAAGAAGCAGCACCAACACCAAGGCAAACTAGGTTAGCCTCTAGTCATCCCCAAGACCAAATTGTTGGAGACATCCATCATGGGGTTAGGACTAGATCATTCTTTAGGAATGAGGCTAATGAAGTTGCCTTAATTTTTGAAATTGAACCTAGAAAAATTGATGAGGCATTAAATGATCCCGATTGGATCATTACGATGCAAGATGAACTAGGTCAATTTGAAAGAAGTCAAGTTTGAGACTTGGTCCCTAGACCTAAGAAGACCACCATTATTGGAACCAAATGGATCTTCAAAAATAAATTGAACCATAAGGGAGAAATCATAAGAAACAAGGCACGCTTAGTAGCCAAGGGCTACAGTCAAGTTGAAGGCCTTGATTATGATGAGACCTATGCTCCCGTGGCACGATTAGAGTCCATCAGATTGATGCTTGCATTTGCAGCACATCGTGGTTTCAAACTATATCAAATGGATGCCAAATCGGCCTTCCTAAATGGTTTAATAAGGGAAGAGGTCTATGTCGAACAACCTCCTGGGTTTGAGAGTACCGAATTTTTAGACCACGTGTTCAAACTCAAAAAGATACTTTATGGCCTTAAACAAGCACCCTGAGCTTGGTATGAGCGGTTGTCGACATTCCTAATTGATAAAGGTTTTGTTAGAGGCCAAATAAACCCTACACTATTTCTACGAAGAGATGGTGACAATATTTTTGTAGCCCAAGTGTATGTTGATGACATAATTTATGGCTCAAACAACAAGGGCTATTTAAATGAGTTTATTGGACACATGGAGAGTGAATTTGAAATGAGTCTAGTGGGAGAGTTGACTTTCTTCCTTGGACTTGAAATCAAACAAACCCGAGATGGGATCCATGTGCACCAATCAAAGTATACTCAAGAGATGCTTCAAAAATTCAACATGAGTGATTCAAAAGAGATAACCACTCCCATGGCTACAAACACAAGATTAGACAATGATGAGAGTGGTAAACCTGTTGATTTGACTCAATATCGGAGCATGATAGGTAGTCTGCTATACCTCACAGCTAGTCGACCTGACATACTTTTTGCTGTGGGTATATACGCTAGGTATCAAGTTTGTGCCAAGGAATCTCACTTAATTACTGTTAAGAGAATTTTGAGATACCTTAAGGGCACAATAGGAGTTGGTCTTTGGTACCCTCGTACCGAGTCTTTTGACCTAATTGGCTATACCGATTCTGACTATGCAGGGTGAAAGTTGGATCAGAAAAGCACAAGTGGGGGTTGCCAATTCCTAGGATCATCTCTAGTTAGTTGGTCAAGTCGGAAGCAATATTGTGTTGCTCTCTCCACGACTGAGGCAGAATATATCGCCATGGGAGAGAGTATATCGTAATGTTTGTGGATGATTCATACTCTAGAGGACTATGGATTGAGCTACAAGGGTGTGCAAGTGTTGTGTGACAACATTAGCACAATTAACCTAACCAAGAATCCGGTCCATCACTCTAGAACCAAACATATTGAAGTGCGTCTCCACTTCATTAGAGATCATGTTGCTAGAGGAGATGTTGCACTCTCATATGTAGAGTCCAAATCAAATCTAGCGGACATTTTCACTAAACCACTCCCCAAAAATGAGTTTAGTTTCTTAAGAAGGGAGTTGAGAATGTGCCGCGCCTCATAGGATTCTAAATGCATTCAAAACCCTTCATGATTATTTCAAATTGTTGGGAAACAATTGGGTAACTTGGGGACATCTCACACAAACTATAAGGTTTAACAAAATATTTTTGTTTGCTAGATATGGGGTGAGATGCTAGGATCAACTTAATTTCTCAAAATGTCAATGCATCCCATGAGAAATTTGGTTGACGAGATAAAAATCATTTTGGTGACCAAGTATGGGGAAAACCAATGCATAACACATATGTATTTGGCTCCATGATCATACTTGGACATTCCAATCAAGGAAACTTGATTGGAGACTTGAATTTGGTATAAACTTGCTTGAAATTGCTAGAATGTTTGTTGATTGAGTTTGACTCCACTTGGGTGGAGCAAAGTGATTTGTCAAAACCATAAGGACCTTTGATCCTTGTTTAGGGATCAATTATAGTCAAGGGATTACTTCCAAGATCGATAACTTTCATCAGATCTCATCAGAAATTATTTGGAAGTCTGAAACTGAAAGTTTCATATCGTATCAGGAAAATTCAAGAAGCCTGATCGGTCACCGGACCGATCAGGAGTATGTCTGATCGGTCCAACGGACCGATCCAGCTCCTTTGCGAAAAATTGTCAAAACCCACTGTGTTGGTCTGGATCGGTCCCCGGACCGATCTGGCGCCCTCTGTGGTGATCGGCCCACAGACTGATCAGAGGGGTCGCAGAACACTTCGCGCAAAATTGACCAAACATTCTGTGTTGGCTTGGATCAGTCCCTGGACCGATCTGGCACCCTATGGTGATCGATCCACAGACCGATCAGGGGGCTCACAGCAAACCCTCCAAACCTACTGTTCGCTTCCTGATCGATCAGCTGATCGATCAGGAGCCTGCTTGATCGGTCACCTGACCGATCAGGACCAGGCCAGTTCGATCAGGTCGGAGTCTGATCGGTCTGGGCACTCCCAGATCGAACGGTGATCGATTTGATCGCAGTAAATTGCGGTTGGTGGACCGATCCACCAACCGATTAATTCCTCCGAAACCCTTTCTTCCCAAGCCCTAGCATCGAAATCCTCTCTTGCGCGTGCGATCAACTTGCTGTGCGAGAGCTCCTCCTGTGCTTCCTCCTCCTGCGTGAGTTCCTGAGAGTTCAGCGAGGAGATCTTGGATCCATGCGAGTGTGTGTCCAAGCTTCTTCGTGTGAGCTCTTCTCCTTCCCGTGCGCGCGCGAGAGTTCTTCCCTCTGCGAAAGAGTTCCTTTCAAGCTTCTGCATTTTCCCTCTTGTGATCAGGTTTTCTGAAGTCAACCAACTCGACATGGCACCTAAGCAAGTATTGTTGTTGGTTTTCTTACAAATCAATTCTAGATTATGTATTTGGGCTAACCATGTTCTTTCTTTTGGTGTTTTTCCTGTTGTGTTGGGATCCTACTCATTGCCGTGACCTTGCCATGATTTTTCACCCCACTGATTCAACCTAACCTTGTGCAATCTATATCATGATCTGATTTTTCCTTGATCAAATCTTGGTTCTTTGATTAAACCTATGTTCATATGACCAACTCCATCTTGTGTTATAATTCATGCGTGTATTACATGATCAACCTCTATTGATTATAACCTCATTTCATTTGATTTAATCTGCTGTCATGATCAATTCTTTAAATACATTAGAAAGTCATCTAAGGCAAAGGAACCCGTGGAGGGAAGCTCCAAGGGCAAGGGCCCTTCTTCTTTCGCGCCCTCCCAAAGGCCTCAGCCTTCTTCAAGTTCTCGTTTCCCTAACGTCGTCTGTGAGCAGGCCTTCCAATCTAGAACTTTCAAATTGCTTTCCTGCCGGTCCATTGATGGACCCTTCCTGGCTGAGCATTGTCCATCCATTGTGGAGATAATTACTTTCTATAATCTGGGTTTTCTTCTCTCCCTTGAGCGAACTACAAACTATGACCTTGTTTTCGAGTTCTACAATAACCTACAACAAGGTCCTCAAGGTGGCTTTGAGTTTACTACCCGTGTAGCCAAGAGGAACCTTGATTTTTCTTATGACATCCTGGCAGAGTATCTTGGCGCTCGTCGATCGCCAAACTTTTATTCTATCTATCCGGAGCTTCCTGGCCCCTTGTTGCCCCCCTTTGTGGACGTTACCCCTGATAGCATTTACCATCACTTCTTCGGACATCCTCGACCAGCTGGTCTTGATGAGTTAGGGCCCCACTTTTCGACTTTTGCGGCCCTCCATCATTCCCCTACTGATTACGTTCTGTTCAAGATAATCACCAACTGTATTTTGCCGATTACCTCAAAACCCTTAAGTGAGATCCGACCCTACCACTACTTGATGCTCTATGGCATGCATTGCCATCTTGACTTTGACATTATTGAGAGTATCTTTCAGTCCATCATTTCCTATCATGAGCCCAGTCGTCGCACTGTTTATATGCCGTTCGGTCATGTCATCACTGACTGGCTTATGTCAGTAGGTGTTGATGTGACTAAGGGCAAGACAGTGCCCATGGTTAGACAGGATTGTCGATTGGGTAAACGCGCGTTTGCCAAATCTGGTATTGTTGTTGGGCCGGACGATCAGACTCTTGTATGGAAGGACGGGCGGTGTTTAGGTGAGCTTCATAGGGGTGCGCATATTCAGATACCAGTAGCCCCAGCTGCTCATCAGGAGGCTCCCGCTGCTGCTGCTAACTATGACGATGAGCCAGAGCCAGACCTGCGCTGGCAGATTGTAGAGCTTGATCGGACCATCCAGCATGAACTTCATTTGCGAGAGCTCTATCGCGAGGAGGCCCACTCAGAGTTCCGATCCTTCGATCGCAGACTGACCGCGGTGGAGTCCGATGTCTCGGGGGTCCGCTCTCTGCAGCAGACATGGTATGACGAGTGGGGATGGTACACATTTCCTGGGGATGCGCCCTCTGGTAGCGCTGCACCAGGGTCTTTTGTTCCTGATGATGCCACGATGGATGACCCTATGCATGATGACCCCCCCCCCCCCCCCGCCGATGGTTGATGTATTCTGCCTCTGCCGTTGACCTGACTATTTGACTATTTGGATTGTATGACTCTATGGCTAGATGCCTATGCCTTGACTTGACTTTGCTAGTTTTTGTGCTATGTTTGTCTTGACTTTGATGCGCTATGATGCATCTGACATTATGTCTGCTTTTCATATATGACTTATTATTATCTGCTTATTGTTGGCTTATATGATAGTTCTGTATGCCTCATTATGCGTTGCTATGGTTATGCTTATGATGCCATGTTCATATGATACATATGAGTGTCTTGCCATGCTATATATTTATCATATGTTTTCAAAATCAATCAAATCTTATGTTGTTTTGGGAAACCCCTCAGGTTGAGGGGGAGTATGTTTAAAGTTAACAACCCGTCTACACCCTTTTCAGTGTTTGACAAAGGGGGAGAGTGTGGTTGGTTAAGTTTAGGATGATCATGTTGTAGGGGGAGGATCCTGATTCCCCTATGATTCTGAAATTTGAGAAAATTGACTTCGAATATCTAAACTTAAAATCGGGTTGTCAAACAACAAAAAGGGAGAGATTGTTGATACAGTCTGACCCTGATTGTTATTTTGGTGTTGACACCGATTTTAGTTTAGGTTGATTATGATTATGATTAAGTCCTGATCGGGTATTAGGCACGGTGTTGAAAAGTCCTAACCTGGAGGGTTATGTGTGAGAAAAATCCTAGGTTGGAGGGCTAGGTGTGGAAAAGTCCTAACCCGGAGGGTTAGGTGTGAAAAATCCTAGCTTGGAGGGCTAGGTGTAAAAAGTCCTAACATGGAGGGTTAGGTGTGGGAAAATCCTAGCTTGGAGTGCTAGGTGTGAAAAGTCCTAACCTGGAGGGTTAGGTGTGGAAAAATCCTAGCTTGGAGGGCTAGGTGTGAAAAGTTCTAACCTGGAGGGTTAGGTGTGAAAAAGTCCTGGCTTGGAGGGTCAGGTCCTAGCCTGGAGAGCTAGGTTGATGAAATCCTGGCTTGGAGGGTCAGGTCCTAGCCTGGAGGGCTAGGTTGATGAAATCCTGGCTTGGAGGGTCAGGTCCTAGCCTGGAGGGCTAGGTTGATGAAACCCTGGCGAGTGAAGTCAGGTCCTAGCTTGGAGGGATAGGTTGAAGTCCCAGTGAGTGAAGCTGGGCATGGCATGAGTCAGAGATGGGATGGAGGCTTGTTCTCGTGACTTAGAGGAGATTTGACCTTGCCTGGATCGGTCTGGTGACCGATCAGGGAAGTTGACACGGTGCTCCTTCGTGGATCGGTCTGGTGACCGATCCAGCGACGACTGATCGGACTGGTGACCGATCAGGGAGCACACAGTAAGGGTGGGAACCTACTGCTCGGCTCCTGATCGGTCCAGTGACCGATCGGGGAACATGCAGTTCGCTCACTGCTTTGCTCCTGATCGTCCTGGTGACTGATCAGGGAGCATACAGTGGGTTTTGATTCCCCCTACTGCTTAGCTCCTGATCGGTTTGGTGACCGATCTGGAACACTGTTCGGATCATTCTGGTGAACGATCAAGTGTCGCGAGTTCCTCACTATGACCGATCAGGACAGAGCCTGATCGGTCTGAGCATGTCGTGATCGGTCTGGTGACCGATCAGGAGGGTTGGACTGCAAAAACTAAGAAATCACTCTGCAAAGGGGTGGATCGGTCTGGTGACCGATCCACAACCTGGGATCGGTCCCGAAAAAATCGCGATTCCTGATTGAACGTTGGGGACCGATCAGGATGGATCCTGATCGGTCTGAACTCACCCTGATCGGTCTGGTGACCGATCAGGAGGCTCTTGGATCGGTCCGGTGACAGATCACTTTAATTCAAAATGCACTGTCAGACGCTCTGATCGCGTCTGAACACATCTGATTCTCTGTGCTTAATCTCTGATACTTGATTCTATGCATGATATGCTGTGCTAATGCTCTGATTAAGTGTGCAGGTGACAGGGATGGATTCAAACACTCAATGAGAGTCAATGGAAGCATTTCCTTGGAGCAGGTTTGTCCATTTGCCATCTCAGGTTGCAACGGCTGGAGCTGCTGACTGGAGCTGCTGGCTGGAGCTTGGTTGAGGGAAGCTCAGGGAGTCCAGGGAGAGCTCAGTGGTAGGCTGGATATTGCAGGTGAGCAACTGGAGGCAGCAGTGAGATGGCTGTGACCTGGGATCAGCAGAGGAGACTTAAGTGTTGGGTGGCAAACGAGTCTCAACAACGAAGTTCTCCACATTGTGCTTGCTGCGTTATCTGTTGTTCCATCATCTTGAGCAAGCAACTGTGATTACTCTACTGTCTGAAGCAACCTCTGTTACTTGAGCATTTGGAAGAAGAACCAGGAAGCTTGACGAGTCCATCAGCGAGAAGACACGAAGAAGGGAGTTCTTGCGTGAGATCTGCGCTGGGTGGAGCTCGGTGAGAAGTTTGCTTGGGTTCTTGCTGTCCTAAGTGCTCTGTAAGATCCTTCTTATGTTTCATTGTGCTTAAAACTTTATCTTTGTTGAAACGCTGTGGAGAGGTTACTCCACCGAGAAGGAGGTTGCTTACTATCCGGATTTTTCGGGGTTTGATCTGCCGACGATCAATGGATCGCCCACATTACGGGCACGCGAAGGAGTAGGGGCAAGTTATCCCCGAACCTTGTAAACCCTCTTGTTAGCGTTCTTGTGTTTGTTCTTAGCTTAGGGTTCATTTCTGCATACTCTGTTTTCCTTTAGCTTCCGCTATGCTACTAACATTTGAGGTGCAGAAAATCGATAGTGTTAAAGTTTAAGTGTCTGGCTATATTCACCCCCCCTCTCTAGCCATCCAAGTTCCAACAATTGATACAAGGGTTAGGATTGCTTGGGGCAATCTATTTGATGGTGTCAAAGGGGGAGAACTTGTGGTGTTAAATTAGGTTTTAACTTAACGTGTGGAAAATTGAAAATTATGTGGAGGGCATAGGTTAAGGGGGAGAATGCATGTTTATGCTGCTTACTATCTCTGTAATTTTCAATTGTTATTTTTGTTTGTACCTAACTTAAACATATTGCCACACATCAAAAAGGGAGAGATTGTTGGGGCAATCGACCCAAGTTTGATCGGGAAGATCATGGGTTTTGATGTGTGTGTCAATATGATTATGTTAGAGTTTCATGTTGATCTAATATGTGTATGTGAGTGTGTAGGTTTACAGGATACACATTGACTTAGTTGGACGTCTTGGGGGTCGGTGAAGGATGGCATGGAGGCAAGCCGAGGGCTTGTGTGTGCATCTGAGAGACCGTGGAAAAACAGGGATGATGAGCCGAGGGAAGCAGACTTCGAGGCATACGTGAAGGATGACATGGAGGTAAGCCAAGGGTTTGTGTGCGCATCTGAGGGACGAGAGCCAAAGTCGAAGAGGACTTGAAGGCAACAGGTCGAGGCTGCTGGAGCAGGGACGATGAGCCGAGGGAAGCGGACTTCAAGGCATACGTGAAGGATGGCATGGGAGACAAGCCGCGGGCTTGCATGCATTCGAGGGACGAGAGCCAAAGTCGAAGAGGGCTTGAAGGCAACAGGTCGAGGCTGCTGAAGGAAGACTCAACTGAGTCGTGAGGGTTCGAGTGCTGAGGAATTGTACTCAGGTAGGGAAACCTTGGTACTAAGTCGTGAGGGTTCGAGTGCTGAGAGAAATATACTCGGGAAGGGAAACCCTAGGCTTAGAGGGTTGACAGTCGACTGGTCCCTTACTAGTCGACTGAGGTAGAGCACAGAGAGATCAGTCGACTGGTAAAGGACCAGTCGACTGGTATAGGCCAGAATTCGAAAGGTCAGGTGGCGAGATTCGAATTCAGAGTGGATCTTGCACCAGTCGACTGGTAATGGTCAAATCAAGATCGAACTCTATTTATAGAGAGCTCATGTTAGCTACTGTTCTTGGGCGAAACAAGCTTGGTAAGAGCCTGTTAGTAGCTTACAAGTGCTCAGGTCGTGTCAAAGGATTGTGGCGAGGTTTCTCCACCCACAAGGAGCGACAAGAGCTAGCTGGAGGTGTTTCGGGGAATCATTCACCGAAGGATCGGGATCGTCCACCTTACGGACAGCCGTGGAGTAGGAGTTTCATCTCCGAACCACGTAAATCGGTGTGTCATTCTTAGTTGTTAGTTTTTATTGTTTTAGTTTTTGTTATTCCGCTTGCGCACTCACAACTTGTAGGAAGAAAATCGAATCGAAAGCTATTCAACCCCTCTAGCTTAATGCAAAGGTTCTAATAAGACATTCGACTAGTTCGTGTCGCTCCTTGTGGGCGGAGAAACCTCACCACAACCTTGACAACACTCCTGATCACAAAGACTACTAATTAGCCTTTAACTAAAGCCAAGTTCGTCAACCCTAGCCAGCCAAACCAAGCTCTCTTAAATAGAGCTCGTGGTTGAACTAACCGTTATCGGTCGACTAGTGTCAACACCAATCGACCGCTCTCAGCTGAATTCAAACGTTACAACCCCAACATTCGAATTCTAGCCGACACTAGTCGACTGCACAGAAGATCAGTCGATTGATCTTTCTGTGAGCTCCATCAGTCGACTGATCCCATACTAGTCGACTGTCCAAACCTTAAACCTTGGGTTTCCTTTTCTGAGTACAATTCTCTCACACTTGGACCCTCACGACTCAGCTGACTCTTCCTTTGCAGCTTCGACCTGTTGCCTTCGAGCCTTCTTCGACTTTGGCTCTCGACCCTCGGATGCATACAAACCCGCGGTTGATCCTCATGTCATCCTTCGTTTATGCCTCTAAGTGTGCTTCCCTCGGCTTATTGTTCCTACTTTGTCCACGGTCCCTCGGATGCATACAAGCCCACGACTTATCTCCTCGTGCAATCTTTCAACAGACCCGAAGCCATCCAGCTAAGTCTATGTGTATTCTGCAAACCTGCACATATCAAATACAAGGATAAACCTAACTTAAACCCTTTGCCCAAATATCAAAACATATGGTCCCAAGGACCATAGATTGCTTCAACCGGGGGTTGCATCTATTAATCAATTGATACACCCTCTTAATCAACTAATACTCATGTTTCAGTTTTATCAAAGTCGAATTCGCATCTTGTCTGGTATCTAATTGACCTCAATATACTAGGACTTTCTTTACCCGACATCCGATAAATCATAACCTACTGAGACTTTCCGTTGCTTAACATCTGGTCAATCTTGGTCTACCAGGACTTCCTCATTGCCTATCATCAGATTAACCTTTATTTATCAAAACTTCATCGTCTGCATCCAGTCAACTTTGACTTGTTGGGACTTCGTGCCTCATGTCAACTCCATGTTGGACTTCTAATTGCCAAGTGTTCAATCAAATCATGACCCACTTGAACTTTCATCTTATCATGTACCTGTTGTATTGGGATAAAAAAATTTAGATATCTGCATAATTGTATGATATTATCCATTTTTGGCCTAAACTCTCATGGTTTTATTCTTGAGCTCTACCCAAAAGGTCTCATATTAATAGAGATATCTTTTCCTTATATGCTCATGATCTTTCTCGTGTGTTTTCAATGTGGAACTATATTTGCAACCATACAGACCCAACAATTGCCCCCCCCCCCTCTCAACCAAAGGACAACAAGCCCCCCTAGCGAAAAGCCTATCCACTTAACGTCCGATCCTCGACCCACCAGGTCTTCTTGCCCCTCGACCTACTAGGACTTCCTATCTGTTATCTGGTCCTCTTGATCTGGACAAGGGAGGCTCCACTTCCTTTGTTCGAGGTCAATATTCCACTCATATGACTCGATTAGATCATAGTTATTGTGTAAAATCAATGGTTAGACCTTCTAGTAGTATAGGCTATGCTACAAATTGTTAGGATCAAAAGAAATTTAGATATCTATATAATGGTATGATATTATCCATTTTAGGCCTAAGCCCACATGATTTTGCTCTTGGGCTCTACCCAAAAGGTCTCATACCAATGGAGATATCTTTCCCTTATAAGCCTATGATCTTTCCCATGCATTTTTAATCTGGGACTATGTTTGCAACCTTCCAAACTCAGCAAGTTAGATTTCCTATCACCAAGTGTCCGATCAACTGTGAGTCTGTGACTCACTTAGATATTTCGCCACATGTCAATTCGCCGTTGGACTTCCTGTTAGTGCAATCAACTTCCAGTCAAGGTTGGCCATGTTGTCTAAGTTCGGATTGATTCAATCTTGGATTTAAATGTTTGATTAATATATGAGAGAGAAGTTAAATAGGTCAAGGTTGACCAAATACTTGACGATATAGAAAGTCTAATTGGAAGTTGGCAAGGAAAAGTCCAAGTGGGTTAAAGATGATCGAACACTTGGTGATCGAATATCCAACAGGAAGGTTGACAAGAGAAAAGTCCAAGTAGGTCAAAGGCTGACTAGACACTTGGTGATCGGGAGTCCAACGGGAAGGTTAGCAAAAGGAAAGTCCAAGTGGGTCAAAAGTTAACCGGACATTTGATGAGAAAGTCAAATGGGAAGGCTGGCAAGAGAAAAATTCAAGTAAATCAAAGGTTGATCGAATACTTAGTGATCGAAAGTCTAACAGAAAATTTAACAAGAGAAAAGTCTAAGTGGGTCAAAGGTTGACCGGACACTTAGTGAAGAAACTCTGACAGGTCAAGGTTGATCTGATGGTAGGTAACAAGAAGTTCCAACAAGTCACGAATGACGAAATCTTGGGAAAAGAAATAACCCTACACTCGAATTCAGAATTTATGCTTGAGCAATCGATTGGTTTAAACGATTGGCCCTGAGTAATCGATTGATGTAATTGATCGAGAGTTTTTTTTGGAAGCACGGTAGGATCGGGATATCAATCGATTGCGATTAAGGCAATCAATTAACAGAAGTTTTGCAAGGAAATAAAAGTCTATCGAATCAATTGTCCTAATCGATTCAACCTTGTCAATCGATTGGGCTAATCGATTAGCAGTATTTGTGAATAAAAAGCTTTGAAATCGATTGAGTTAATGAATTGGAAGCTGGAAATCAATTGGTATGACTCTCTAATCGATTGGTCGGGCGAAAAAGAGTCATTTTATAGGTTTGAATAGTTAGATCTGACATGACAATCGATTGGGAAAGGGGGGAAGGCCAATCGTTTGGAAGCTATTTTTCAACCTGAAAGTAACCCTAGAAAAGGGCATTTCATGGAGATTACAAAGCGTCGATTCATGAGAGTTTGGGGGGAAAAAGTGTTGTTATATTTCCTACCACCAAAAGACAATCCAAAGAAAGAAATAGCAAGCAAAGCAAGGTTATTCATTGTGAAGTCATTTTCAATTTCTTTTGTAATCTTGTTTACATTTCTTGTTGTGTTCTTGTAAGAATAAGCTTGTATGAGACTTCTCCGCCTCCAAAAAGTTTTCAAAAAGGAGAGTGTTCATAGTGGATGTGATAGCTGGTATTGACACTTAGATTAGTCTCCTTATAGATGTGAATATAAAGTAAAATCTAAGTGTAGTACATGTGGAGTCAAGTTTGAATCAAGATTTCCGTTATGCATTCAAACGACGATAATGACAAGATTGCGAGAAGCAATTGAAGCTTTTCACTCCCCCTTAGCATATATGGGTCCTAATACTTTCGACTTGAACTTTTCATATCTTGTCAATTATCTAATAAATCTTGACTCACGTGACTTTTCGCTCAGTCAACTTAACATATTGATCAACTGTCAAGTATTCGGTCAATTTTTACCTACTTGATGTCTCACTCGACTAGTTAGCATATTGATCAAATATCGAAATCCAAACTCGAGTCTAACTCGAGCTTGGTTAATTTCGACCAGAGGTCAATTCATCAACACATGGGACTTGCAAATTGAGCGCAAGCCACATGGACGACTGTTAGGATGTATACTAAAAGCCTTACTTTTGGTTAAAATACATCCACATTTTAAAAGAGAATCGCAAAATCACACGGTGCATATTTATATTAGTATGTACACAAAATGTCTCATACTTTGCATTGTAGATAACATGGTGTGTGGTGACGCACAGAAGATCATGTTATCAGCTCCTTGCAGAAGTATAAGAAAAGGCTCACAACCGAGATGAAGTTGGACAAACCATCGGATGGTTGTAGTGTAATTAGGTGTGGTTTGTCTTAACCATAGAATTACATTAGTGCACTCTCTGTGCATTGAGTAGGACCAAAAGAGAGGTCATCCAATTTTGTACTGACTTCATAAATTTGATTAGACCTCGATTTATATTATGGAGTACAATCTCTAAATTCCGAAATAATAACGGGCACGTGTATGTAATTATTATTACTTTAATTTACCAATGAGCGAGATCTATTCTGTTAGATCGATAGACCCAGTAAGTTGGGTAATAATTTTATCTACATGGTGTGCTATTGATTATTAAGGGAATCGGTGTCCTGGTTAGTCAGGACCATGATGCCCCCTTGATGAGCTCAAAAGGATCGTCATGTCAAATCTTACAAGTGGACTATTATCCGACATGATGAAAAGGTTGAGTGGTATTAGTCAAGGATCAAGAGGATAATTAATTAAATTATCAGTAATTTAAATTAATTATCGGACATTCGATATCTTAAACACGGGGAGATGGAGACTCATAATAGGTGGAGCCCATATGAAAATATGGGGGTTGGTGAGGAAGTTCGATGAGGATCCTTTAGTGGAATGAATCTTCATTAGTGGATCGGATTTGGATCCATTAGTAGGCCAAGACCCAACTCCTCCTCATGGTCCCTACTTTAGCCCTATAAATATCCCATAGGAGTCATGATACAAAGGCGAATTAACCCATAATCAATCCAAGCAAAAAACCTAATTTTTCTTCCCTAAAACCTCTCTCTCCTAGGGTTCTTGGACCTTGGTGGCGTCGGCAAGAAGCAAGGAGAAGAGGGAGCTCTCGGTGAAGGTTTAACCTTCCTCCTCCCTGGTTCTTCTCCCTCTCATCATCCTCAAGGGCTCGGCATAAGGAAGCAAGGAGAAGGAGGCGCTGCCGGCGGTGCAACCTAGTTGCTCGGCGCCGGCGAAAAGCAAGGGAAGAAGAAGTGGGCTGCTTGGGTTCTTCTTTATCCCCTTCATTCTCTCTTCTATTCCTTGGCTGGTTTTTCCATGAAGATGGTATAGAGATAGGCGGAGCAAGGAAAGGACAGGGAGATCGCCGGCGGTGTTCTTCTCGACGAGGAGGCGACTGGCGCAAGGAAGAGGTAGAAAGAAGAGCTTCTTCTTCTTCTCTCCTTCTCCCTCCTTAGGGTCTGCCAGGGCGAGCAAAGGAGAGTTCTACTGTTCTCTTTTGCCCAGTGGCAGCGAGGTGGAGGGCTGTGGTGGAGGCCGGCAGGAACCCTAGTCCTTAGGGTTTTGGTGCAAAAGTGGTTGAAGAAGAAGAAGATTATTGGTTCTCTTTCCTAGGGTTTCGGCCAAGCTAAGAAGGAGAAGTCCATGCTTTGGCGACTCCGCATCTCGGTAGCTCGTCGCCCACACGACGTCCAATAGGGGAGGGTCATACGGTACAAGACTGTGAGGTAAATGGTGAGGTATACCTCTCCCTAGCTCCGTCTTTGTTCTTGTTATTTTATTGCTTTGATTATTATTGTCATCGCATGTGGTTTTGTAAATTATCATAGTTTAATTATGTGTTAATTAATATTGATAATTAATAATGTCATGGACCCCGATTATAAACACAAAATTTGGCGATCCATTCGTCGTCTTTTCCGCGGTCGGTTGATTCGGAAAAGTTGCAAGGCCTTACCTTTGGTTTGGCTAAGCTGCGACCTGAATAAATCGACACGATGACGAGAAAGTCGTTTAGGAGATGGGTCTCTATTCAGATTAAATTTTAATCCGTAGACATAGAGAGGTCTCTTATGTTCGACCCCGTGGTTGCTTAGGAAACCCGCCGAGCCATACCCTCGGCTGCAAGCTTTACAACTAACAATTGGTATCATAGCCAAGTTTTCAATTTTGTGTGTTTAGGATTCTGTTATTTTTCTGCACATTATCATGTACTTTATTTTTGCTGGATAATATTTGGATGTGCGTAGGCTAACTCCTTGTTGCAGGCACTAGATTCCAACTATTATGGCATTGATGGTAATTATATGTGATTGATTGTGTGTTTTGTAATTAATTGAATCCTCGAGATTGCCGAGGCTAAATTAGGTATTTAATTCTTGTAATTAAATATGACACCTGTTTAGCCGAGCTTTTATTTACTTTTGATCTAGATTATATGTACACTCCTTTGTGGAGTATAAGATCAATGGATGTAAATAAATAGCTACTCATCTCGGTTCGGAGATCCCTTCATGGAGGCTTGCGCATGGATAGGGAGGAGTAGATGAGGTGGCGACACGACTGGAGGCGCATTGGAGACCAATGCCATGATAGTTGGAAAGTCTAGGATTTTTCTTTATTATATTGGTTTATGTGCTTGTTGTGTCTGTGTGCATGAAAATTCTCAAAATAAATAACTAAGTGGGAGAAGGACCCTAAGGGTCCCATGACCTCCATTACAATCTGACAAGTGATCCGAACAAGTCTACGCGTCGGCTCTGTGTGCCTTCCTCCCCATTGGATGGGCTTGTTCTACGGATCACTAGGTCATAAAAGATTATAGAAAATTATTGAAGAGCGTGTGTACTTTCCCATCGGAAGACACATAATCAGAAATAATTTTCTTAGTGTCGTGTAATGGTAAACACTTAGATACAAATAATAGTATCATTCACATCGGAGTCACTGCTATTATTTGTAGGGTCGAAGAGGGCCAACTATTAATTTTACTTGTCATAAAGTTAGGTTGATAAGATAGTAAAATTAATAGGTAAAACCTCCTCTCACAAATGTAGAATTCGTATACGTCCACACCATCATGACATGCGAAATTCTCGGTGTTTTGAGGTGTTGGTTGATTTTAAAAATTTATTATTTTGAGGAGTCAATTTATTTTCAAAATCTAAATTGTGTGATTGTTATGATTCTCAGGTGTTTTGAAATGTATCTAGACCCACTTGTTTTAATTGAAAGAGAAAACCAAATAAATACCCCTGATAATAATATGGATTAGGAATTAAATCTGGACTTTGTCTCTACTACCGAGGAACCCAAATGTAATCTTGTCGAGTTATGTGCCGAAAAACCTAGTGAGATTAATAATGAAGAGGAGTTTGAATATTTTAGGAAATGGTTAGAAGCAGATGAGACGACTGAGAATCATCAAAATCAGGCTTCTTCCATTACCAGTGATAAAACATCCAAACTCGACGAACTCTTAGGACATCATAATCGAGCCGCTAGGCAAGAGGTCATGAAGAACTTGACAACGACCATCTTGGTTGAGGGCATGCCTGTAAGGGAACATGTTCTTAAAATGATGGCTTGGCTAAAGGAGATGGAAATCCTTGGAGCACAGATCGATGGGGAAACCCAGGTAGATCTCATCCTCCAATCTCTACCAAAGAGTTTTAAGAAGTTTCGCCTGAGCTACAATATGAACAAACATTCATTTTCGTGGGTAGAACTTCTGACAGAACTCGAGGTAGCAGAGGCATTTTCTCTTCAGAGCTCATAGACTTTCATTGCTCAAGAGGTTTCTACTTCTAAACCGAAAGGAAAGAAGAAGAAGAAACATGTTGGGGCAAAGAAAGTAGCAGGATTATAGGGACCTCAGAGTTGCATGAAGAAGCCGAAATGCAAGTGCTTCGTGTGTAAGCAGCCTGGACATTGGAAGGCGAACTGTCCCCACCGTCAGAGTATTATTCAGGTATACTTTTATCTTGTGTCGTTATAACATGTTTAGCGGTGATATCTACCGGTACCTAGTGTGTAGATACGGATGCCACTAATCATGTCTGCATTTCTTTGCAGGGGTTCCAGGAAACCCGACGACTAACTAAGGAGGAGATTACCATCTACATGAGATAGACTACGGAGATGACTTTTGCAGTGGGAGTTGTTTATTCATTTATGTCTTTTAAATAGAATGATAAATGTTTTGGTTTTATACAGATTGATTTTATGTACTTAATTTTTGGAAAGAACTTTTGTTCAGTTTCTGGAATAAGATATTCTATTGCTTTTATTGTTAAAAGTGGAATAGAAGGATTATCTCTTAAAGTGCATAGAAAGGCAATAAGTTCAAAACCAGAAGCTTCCATGGTGCAATTAGATAGCTTATTATCTAACTAAAGTAAGAGAAAGGTTCCTTCCAAGAAGAATCAAACATATATTTTGGCTCTAAGGCTTAGTCTTATTAACTTTTAGTGGGATTCAAAGGTTGATAGCCAATGAGCTCTTAGGTTCATTGGTGGTGGAAGACTTGACTTCTTTAAAATCTTTGAATTTTACTAGGAAGGTAAGAAGACCAAGAGGCTTTTCCAAGGGGCATAAAGCCAAAGGTATGTAGGAGTTGATTCATCCTGATAAGTTTAGGTCTTTAGTCTATCCAGAATAAAGGTAGCCTTGAATACCTTGTTTATTTTATAAACAATTATTCAAAGGTTAAAGTACATTTACTTTATGTATTGCAAGACTGAATACTTTGATATGATCAAAGAATTCAAGACTGATGCAGAGAAACATCAAAGTAAAAGTATGGTGACATTACGATTAGATCATAGTGGCAAGTACGTCTTGGGATAGTTATAGGACTTATTTATCAGAGATTGGGAATAAGTCCTAATTTACTGCACCCGGTATGCCCCAACAGAACGGTGCAACACAGAGAAGGAAAAAGATCTCTTATGGTAATGATTAGGATAATGATAAGCTACTCTGAGATTAGCCAGTTTTGTTCAGAGGATATGCTCTGGATACAACAGTATATGTGCTTGATACTATCTAGGTCAGTAGTCTTTAAACCCATAGAAATGTAGACTAAGAGAAAGCCTAGTCTAAGACATGTTCAGATTTGGGTAGCTCAGCACATGTGCTGAAGAGAGATACTGATAAGTTGGAATCTAGTGTACCTGTTCGTAAGCTATCCTAAGGGAACATAAGGTGGTTAATAATCCTAAGGATCAGAGGATATTCGTTGGTACGAATGTCTGATTCTTGGAAAAGGACTATGTTATAAACCACATACCCATGTGTAGAATTATTATTAGTAACTAAAAAGGGGGCATTCCGACCTTAGTACCAACTGTACAAGAAGGAATACCACAAGTCACTGCACCTCGTGTCACAGAAGATACGCAAGGGATACCTTATCATAGTGGGAGGGTTGTTAGACAACCTAAAGGATTCATGTACTTGGAGAGTCTTTTGACTTGGTCCTTGGTGAACATGAACCGGATCCTTGGATCTATGATAAGGATCATTCGCTTTGAAGAGATAAATCCAGTGACATGGATTTGTTCAAAGGACGGATGAGATTGTGTATATAAGTCATGTGACGGAAACAAAGTGGTATTCTTGTGCTATACATAGATATATTTTATTGATTGGCAACAATAACAAAATGCTGTCAGACGTAAGGGTATGGTCGTCCAAACAATTATGAAGGACTTGGGAATAGTAAGACGCATCCTTGGGGATCAAAGATCTAAGGGATCTCCAGGCAATGATGATGTGCTTATCCCAAGCTTCATATAAAACACTGTCCTAACTTGTTTTAGCATGGAAACCTCCAGGAAAAGTTTTGTACTTTTTAGCTATGGAGCTACTCTATTTAAGGAGATATGTTTAGATTATCAAAGGAGATAGAGTAGGTAATGACGGTTCCTTTAGCATCAGCTAAAGGAAGACTTATGTGTGCTAAAAATGAGCCAAGATATCTATTGTGCCATAGGCATGGTTAACAGATATCGGAGTAACCTATGTCAAGGAAATTGGATTGTGGTAAAAGCATATATTAGTACCTGAGAAGGACTAAGGACTATATGCTAGTTTACCGAGCAGACCAATATCCTGTGGGTTATATGGATACAGAATTCCAATCTAGATTGGGGCAAATATAAGTATTCCTCGGGGCTTTATGTTTACTTTTAGGAGGTGGAACCATTGTATGGAGAGTGTCGCGCAGTGGCTGCTTGATGGACTCGACCATGGAAGCTGGATGGATGGCAATCTCTGAGACGGCCAAGAAAGCTACATGGTTCAGGAACCTCAAGCTGGACTTCGATGTGATTCCCGGTTTGCTCAGGGAAATCACATTTTGTTGTGATTAAAATGGTGTAGTTGCAAACTCGAAGGAATCATGAATCCATAAGGCGAGTAATCACATAGAGTGCAAGTACCATCAAGGAGAGGAAAAACTGTTGTTGCCTAGATTACATCAGAGGATGACCTAGGGAGATCCTTTCACTAAGACCTTGGTAGTGAGAGTTTTTAGGCATGTGAAGGATCTAGGGGTCAGATGCATGACATTTTGAAAACAGCAAAGTCTTTGAGTATAAGTGGGAGATTGTTAGGATGTATACTAAAAGCCTTGCTTTTGGTTAAAGTACATCTACATTTTAAAAGAGAATTGCAAAATCACACGGTACATATTTATATTAGTATGACTCATACTTTGCATTGTAGATAACATGGTATGTGGTGACGCACAGAAGATCATGTTATCAGCTCCTTGCAGAAGTATAAGAAAAAGGCTCACAACCGAGATGAAGTTGGACAAACCATCAGGATGGTTGTAGTGTAATTAGGTGTGGTTTATCATAACCATAGAATTATATTAGTGCACTTTCTGTGCATTATGTAGACAAAAAGAGAGGTCATCCAATTTTGTATTGACTTCATAAATTGGATTAGACCTCGGTTTATATTATGGAGTACGATCTTTAAATCTCGAAATAATAACGGGCACGTGTATGTAATTATTATTACTTTGATTTATCAATGGGTGAGATCTATTCTGTTAGATCGATAGGCCCGATAAGTTGGGTAATAATTTTATCTACATGGTGTGCTGTTGATTATTGAGGGAATCCGTATCCTGATTAGTCGGGATGATGATGCCCCCTTGATGAGCTCAAAAGGATCGTCATGTCAAATCTTACAAGTGGACTATGGTCCGACATGATGAAAAGGTTGAGTGACATTAGTCAAGGATCAAGAGGATAATTAATTAAATTGTCAGTAATTTAAATTAATTATCGGGCATTCGATATATTAAACACTGGGAGATGAACGACTCATAATAGGTGGAGCTCATATGAAAATATGGGGGTTGGTGAGGAAGTTCAATGGGGATCCTTTAGTGGAATGGATCCTCATTAATGGATCGAATTTGGATCCATTAGTGGGCCAAGACCCAACTCCTCCTCATGGTCCCTGCCTTAGCCCTATAAATACCTCATAGGAGTCATGATACAAAGGCGAATTAACCCATAATCTATCCAAGCAAAAAACCTAATTTTTCTTCCCTAAAACCTCTCTCTCCTAGGGTTCTTGGACCTTGGTGGCGTCGGCGAGAAGCAAGGAGAAGAGGGAGCTCTCGGTGAAGGTTTAACCTTCCTCCTCCCTGGTTCTTCTCCCTCTCATCATCCTCAAGGGCTCGGCATAAGGAAGCAAGGAGAAGGAGGCGCTGCCGGCGGTGCAACCTAGTTGCTCGGCGCCGGCGAAAAGCAAGGGAAGAAGAAGTGGGCTGCTTGGGTTCTTCTTTACCCCCTTCATTCTCTCTTCTATTCCTTGGCCGGTTTTTCCATGAAGATGGTATAGAGATCGGCGGAGCAAGGAAAGGACAGGGAGATCGCCGGCGGTGTTCTTCTCGGCGAGGAGGCGACTGGCGCAAGGAAGAGGTAGAAAGAAGAGCTTCTTCTTCTTCTCTCCTTCTCCCTCCTTAGGGTCTGCCAGGGCGAGCAAAGGAGAGTTCTACTGTTCTCTTTTGCCCGGTGGCAGCGAGGTGGAGGGCTGTGGTGGAGGCTGGCAGGAACCCTTGTCCTTAGTGTTTTGGTGCAAAAGTGGTTGAAGAAGAAGAAGATTATTGGTTCTCTTTCCTAGGATTTCGGCCAAGCTAAGAAGGAGAAGTTCGTGCCTTGGTGACTCCGCGTCTTGGTAGCTCGTCGCCCACACGACGTCCAAGAGAGGAGGGTCATACGGTAGAAGACTGCGAGGTAAAAGGCGAGGTATACCTCTCCCTAGCTCCGTCTTTGTTCTTGTTATTTTATTGCTTTGATTATTATTGTCATCGCATGTGATTTTGTTAATTATCATAGTTTAATTATGTGTTAATTAATATTGATAATTAATAATGTCATCGACCCCGATTATAAACACAAAAATCGGCGATCCATTCGTCGTCTTTTCCGCGACCGGTTGATTCGAAAAAGTTGCAAGGTCTTACCTTTGGTTTGGCTAAGTTGCAACTTGAATAAATCGACACGACGACGAGACAGTCGTTTAGGTGACGGGTCTCTATTTGGATTAAATTTTAATCTATAGACATAGAAAAGTCTCTTATGTTCGACCCCGTGATTACTTAGGAATCTCGCCGAACCATACCCTCGGTTGCAAGCTTTACAACCAACAACGACCACATGAGCAAAGCGCTGCGAGTCAACTGGTCGTGGTCGCACAGAGTGAGATCGAGCGCTAGGGATGACGACAATTGGGTCGTACATTTGGCATGACCGATAGGACACTAGGGTTGATATTGCACCTGCCAAAAAGTATTACAGGTTGAGGTCGAAGAAGGCCAGCTCGATAAAAATCTCTAGCTACGACAGTACGTGGGAGTCGTAGCGAGAGAGAGGAACGGAAAGCTAACCCGCACAACATCTTGTTGCATGCGTCATGTCCGCACTAAGAGCTAGCTAGAGTAGTGCCCTTGACGAGCGTCATGTTCGCACGGAGATGTGGAGAAATAGGCTCGAGCAGGACCCATTGAGAGAGATCATTGAGAGAGATCATTGAGAGTCAATCATAACGCTTGAGATACTTCTAGTTAGTTTGGGGGCTAAGTTATGATAATATTTGTTTTGATCAACTTGATTGAATTCACTGGGAAGCTTAGAGTGACTATATTTTGAGTCTCTAGGACAACTAATTATGATCGTCTAACCCAATGATTTGGTCGATTGGTTAAGTTAACTAATGATTGATTTATATTTGATTGATATTGTATCTTATAGGGATGATAATGAGTTGAATTTAAGTTGAATTTTATATCCTTATGTATCTATACTATCTATTATAGTCATCCTCATTCTCATCTTCGTATCCATTGAGTATTTAATTTGTATCCACATCCTCATACTCGTTGGAGGATCGGATATTCATATCCTACCCATCATCATATTATTACCTTTAATTCTCTATTTTTTAAAAAAAAATATTTCAATGAAATATTTATTAAATTCTTGTACTTGTTTCTTCCTCGTCTCATGCTTTTTTGATTAGGTGAAAATTTCTAATGGAAAAAAAGATAAGAAACGTATTGATGACCAGATAAAGAGGCAAACTAAGTTTTTTTATTGAAATGGGAAACAGGCTAAAATTTTTCTTTCGCAATAAAAAATAAGGATATATATATAGCAGAGTTAGCCTGGGCGACGCGCGTGCACCCCTCCCATGGGCAGTGGGCGGGCGCGCACACACACCATATCCGCTTTCATATCGGAACCTGAAAATACATATACTCGAATACTCGATTATTTAATCGGGTCAAAAACTTCCCTCAATATTGTCTTTCGGGTCGAATATCAAATTTTCTATCGGATTCGAAGGAAATTATCATCCTAGTATTTTGGGTTAATTGAATGATGATTGTTTACTTTTTAATCGACTAAATTTCACTTAAATTCGATACGAGCAAGCTAATTTGGTAATTGATTTAATCAAATTGCTTAGATATTATCAACAAATGGACGAAACCAGAGGTATCAACGTGCAAGATACATCAAGCTTATATTTGATTGATTTAATCTTAATATGACCTAACTCTTATCGAGTTGTTGTTCTTAATTGTGCCAACCCTTATTAGTATTAAATCTGGTCAATAATTTATAATATTTAAAACATAGTAAAGTTGCTTAAAGCATAAGAAATGATTACCTCATCTAAAAAAACTTTTAGTTAGATATGAACGCATGTGTTTATTAGTTATTAGATGATAACTTGATCAATCGCGCAAATACATGAATAAGAATTGATGGGGTTGAATAGTCCCGAATAGGCACGAGGGATGAAGAAGTTACATGGCATAATATGATAAGTATGAGCTACTCTTCGTCAGCCCCCGGAGTCCCCTCGGGACAATATACCCTGGAAAAACAAAGTGAAAAATCTCTCCCGGGATCACCCTTGGAAGTCGGGGCCCGAGACCACCTCGGGGAGGTGGAGCGCTCGCATAAGACCCTGAGATCACCTCAGGGAAGCGGAGCCCAACCCATCTTTGACTTTGAATAACGGACGCACTATTTGCGGCTCCGTGGATAAGGATCATCAATAATCACTGCAGGGTCAGGACCCGTAATCCACGGCCATTATCACCCTTATCCTTGCAACGGACTAGATCTAATGACTATGATGGTCGTTACAAAGGTGATCCTATAATCGAAGATGGGAGGAACGCGGCGAAGAGGGTGGAGACACGTACGACCACTACCGCAAGTATAAGCGATACTCCAACCTCTCCGGTAAGGGGGGTTAAGCATTTTCTACTATTCGTACTTTCTTTCTGGTCTTACACCTGTCTCCATCTCTATCGAGACACTGACTTGAGTGTCGGAGTGGGCTCCACCGGACAACCTCCGGCGTATTCCCCTAACGCTCATGTTGATCTTGTAGGGCGCGATGTTCCTCTCCTCCCTTTGGCATCCATGTGAGCTGAACTTCGGTGATATGTCGTCGGCGTCGATTCCTTCCGGAACAAGAATTATATGATAACTTGGTCAATTGTCACGGTGCGAGGCGTTTGTCAATTTTTGCCATATGATTATATATGTGTTAGACACAAGCTCAACCCTTTCCCATCTAGCTTAATTCGTGATAAGCTATGTTGTGTCGGGTCAAACACGCATAACAACTCTAAATTAAACTCGAATATCTTAGTAAACAATACGAGTCAACTATGTTAACTAGATCGATCGTAGTCGATTAATCATATATGTATGAATGTTAGGTGGACAATTTTATTTCTGCAACTAATTAACTAGGTCAATGACGTGTGAGCTAGTTCTAGAACCTTTTTTTTTTCCTCGTTTTTGCATGTGTGAAATGAAATACGAAGTCAACCTTCAACAAATGATACAGTGCAGGCAGTTTGAACAAGACGTAAGAAAGGTACACTCAGCGTGTCCGCGTCGCTTTGGGGTTAGGGGAAGTTGAACGACTCAACCGACGACTACAACTACCGGCCCAAATCATAGATTACGTCAATGAAGTGGAATTCATTGGCCAGAAGGTAGGCGTGGTCGATCATGATCTAGGCTTGGTCGTGATTTCATGGCCAGAAGGTAGGCGTGAGTAGGGATGATCAAAAATTTGGTTAAATCGAATAAAATAATTAAATTTTAAATTTTGGTTCGGTCTATTCGGTAATTTAATTTTTTTTACCTACAAAAATCGGTTAATTCGGTTCGGTATCGATTTTCAACTTTCCTATTCGGTTAAACCGAATAGATCTAATTAACCGAATTTTTAATCCAAAATTAATTTTTTTATTTTTTTAAAAAATGATTTTTATTTAAAACAAACTGAAATTTATTTTTAAAACTATTTTTTTGGATAATTCGGTTAAAAACCAAATTAACCGATAAAATATCGGTTCGGTTTGTTCGATTTTTTTTTTAATTCGGTCGGTTCGATTTGATTGGAAAAAAATCGATTCACTTCAATTTTGCTAATTCGGTTCGATTCGGCTCGATTTTAATCGAATGCTCACTCTTTGGCGAGAACTAGCCACAACCAAACCACCCCACTCCCATTTTGATAAAATATATATATATATATATATATTTTATGAATCAGGCAGCAGATAAATTGAATCTGAGGTGACCGGCCCGGCCCCACGGAAGTTTCCCACCGATCACCAGGGTAAATCGGGAAGTGCTCGCGATGGGTAGTCTAGAAGCCCAGCGTCCCAGGGTTCGCGCCCCATTTGGAGGAAAAATTCCTGCAAAATGCACCGTAGCTGGGGATCGAATCACGGATACCTGGGTTAATAACTAGGTATCCTACCGCTGTACCATAACCTCGAGGGCAATATATATATATATATATATATATATATATATATATATATATATATATTGAAAGCTCTCACTGCCACTTTAATTAATTGATTCATCATCCTTCATTATCAAAAATTAAAATTAATCATATTTGGAAAGCTCATGACTTAAGCAATCTATTGGATGTCTTTTATTAGGAAATATTATGATTTAAAATATTAAATATGAATTTTAAAAATAAAATACAAAATAATAAAGAGATGAACTAAATAAATTATAGGATGCGAAGAGTTAAATTAAAATTGAATCGGATTGTAACTAAATCCAACAAGTGTGGAGATCAAGATTATGTTGGTACTAATCAAGATTGATTTGAAATTGACTTGGTCAAGTTTTAATTAAACTAAGTTTAAATTTAAACGAGTTAGACTGATTTTAAATAAAATAGGATAATTTTAAGTAAATTTTTTATTTTAATTTTTTCTCTTCCTCTTCATATGCACATTGCAACCCGATAATACCATATGCTACTCCTTTATCTTGTTGGTGGTGGAAGCACCAGATCGAACCTGGGTTTAATAATGACAAAGGATTCAAAGTTAAGGTTAAAGTGTTATCTAATGAATCTGTTAAGTATGCAGGAAAGTCCTAGGTAGGCTAGGCACGAAGTCTTGACTTGAATGGTTGAGCAATAAGTCCTAGTCGTGGACTGGGTACCGAAGTCCTGATCTGAAAGATCTGGCAGAAGTCTTAGTCGAGCGGGAGCTGCGAACAGAAGTAAAGACGAGTCGAGGAACGGACATCTTGAGATCCGACAGTCTCGGAGGCCGAGTAAAAGTCCAACCGGAGGAGCCGTTTGACGAAAGGTAACTTCTCCTGAGAGGAGTAGGTGAGGACGCGTTCCCCGGAAGAGGGAACAGTAGGCATCGATTCGACCAAGGGTTCCATTTGGAAGCCCAAAGTTAGAACCAAGACAGCGCAAACTGTTATTTATACTTAACTTTATTATTACTGCTGTTCTGGAACTAACCCTGGTTGCAGGAGCAAGAGGTTCGAGTTTCTGCATCCCAAACACCTGAGAGAACTCAGGCGCCCGAGAACACAGGCGTCTGTGTTGATACAGGCACCCCAGAGAAGTTTCTTCCTGAGTCTGCGAAGCTGAGCTGGCAGGTTGCCATGTCAGTATTGGAGGCGCCCGTGAGCCGTTAGGCGCCCTAGACATCCCAGGCGCCCTAGATGGGGGATAGACGTTGGCCGAGTCTGCGGATGAGGACGCGCACAAATCGGTGTCGTGGGAGGCGCCCTACAGCCTCACAGGCGCCCTGGACACCAGTATAAAAGGGGGTTCACCCCTCTGTTTCCTAACAACACTTCTTCCAACTCAAGCACTCAAACGCTCAGTCCATTTTCCTCCGTGCTCGAGTTCTAAACGCCAACAATGCTCAAGATCGACGACCTGCTGCTCCGGTCCTTAGATTCTTTTTCGGTCGTCGGTATATTTATTTCAAGTGTTTTCTTTTAATTCTGTATTCGTGATTCAATTCGTGTAACATTTTTCTGAAATATAGAATTGTCCAACGAAAACGGTCAAGGACCGTGGGCTTTGGAGTAGGAGCCGTTACAGACTCCGAACCAAGTAAAAAAGAAAACGAGTTTGCATTGCTTTAATTTTTCTGCTGCGCAATATTCTATTGTATCCGAAATTTTATCGATATTCACCCCCTCCCCTCTATCGATTCTAAACGATCCCACAAGTGGTACAGAGCGGGTGGCTCAAATCTGGTGCAACCACCGATTGAGCAATTTTCGAATTTCTTTTTAAATTTTTTTAAAAAAAAATTCAAACGTTCGTAAATTTTCATTCATCGAGGTTGGTGAAACACCACTCGATTCTTATTATTTTTTTCCTACCGCACTGCTAATCCAAGACTCAGTCTTGGAACAAAGTTTCTTTTTCTTTGTAATTTTTTCAGATTAAAAAATTTTATGGCCATGCAAGAAGGCTACAGCACCGCGAGACCGCCACTCTTCTAAGGAGAAGATTTCTCCTATTGGAAGAGCAGGATGGAGGTCCACCTGAAAACTCTGGTGGACATGTGGATCATCATCCAGTCCGGACTGGAGATCCCTAAAAATACACAAGGTGAGGTGCAAAGATATTCAGAGTGGAACGCTCCACTCAAAAAAAATAGAAGCAGACGCAAAAGCCACACAAACACTGCAATGTGGCTTAACCAAGGAAGAGCTCAACCGCGTCGGCCCCTTCAACAGCGCAAAAGAGCTTTGGAGCAAGTTGATCGGGTTGCACGAAGGTACGTCGGATACGCGGATTAGCAAACGAAATCTTCTACTCAACAAGCTATACACCATCAAGATACAGGATGGGGAAACAGCAGCATAGCTCCACGCAAGGATCCAGGAGCTAATGAATGGACTACATACTATAGGTCATAAGGTGGAAAATCGTGACCTAATAAGGTACACCCTAAACTCATTCCCAAGGAACTCGTTGTGGGCATCTATGGTAGATGCTTACAAGGTTTCTAGGAACCTCTCAAACATAAAACACGATGAATTATTTTCTGAATTGGAGTTACATGAACAAACTAATACTGCACTAGTAGAGAAAAGTATAACCTTTTTTGCAGGTAAAACTCCTAGAAAATCACAAAAGAAGAAGCTACAATCAATACCCGAGTTCGACTTCGATTCAGAGTCCGACGTCGACGGAATCGAACATCTAGAACTGGTCCAGATGGCTCGCAACTACTACAAGTTGCTAAAGAATAAAAAGAATACGACACAGAAGAAGGATGATCCAGCTGAACCCTCAACGAGCCAGAAGACTAAAAGCAACATAACCTATTACAGGTGCAACAAGAAGGGCCACTTCAAATCGGAGTGTCCCAACTTAAAGGAAAACAAGAAAACTTAGAGGAAGAAGGCGCTTCAAACCACGTGGGATGAATCGTCTTTAGAGGATGAAGAAGAGGCTCCGCACACCAACCTCCTCACACTGACCGCCTCGGAAGTCCTCGACTCCGAAACAGAATTAGAACCGGAAGAAGACGTCGGCACCGGAAAGCTCTCAATCTCGGAGGACGGACGAATTACGGTAAGAGGCTATCCTGAATCGGAGCTTTACAACTTAATTTCTTATTTGTCTCGCGAGTTGGCAAATGCCAACGTCCGGGTTGAAACCCTCCGACAGGAAGTCAAAATCCTGAAAGAGGAAGTCAACTCGAGTTCCTTAACCGAGTCAATTCAAGAAGGAACCTCAACTCAAATTCAAAAGCTTGAGGAAGAGAATTCCTCCTTGAAAACTCAAGTCGAGGAATTCAGAGTCACGTTAGAACGATTCACTTCGGGTTCCAAGAATCTTGACATGATTCTTGGAAAACAGAAGTCAGTTCTAAATCGATCTGAACTTGGCTATCAAACAAACTCACGATACAGATCTTATTACTCTGTACTGAACCAAACTAGAGCCCGAGTCCAAGCATGGGGCCCTAAGCTGAATTTGAACAAACAAGCTGGACCAAACCAATATTGGTTCCCCAAGGACAAGATTCACATCTTGACGAGCCCATATCGAGGCTTCAGTCCAGGGGGAGCCAATATAAAAACTATTTTGTACTTAGATGATTTGTTTTCTTGAATTATTGCTTGATGTTAGTTTATTTTTTATATATTATTCTGCTTAGACTTAGGAATAGTTAGTTAAGGATCAAACTTAACTGAGACTTGGACAACATAGCATTAGGAGGAGGTGAGATGATAGTACGTTAGGGAAGCCTGTCTAAGGAGTCAGTAGGGTAAGGCGTACCCTATTTGGTTTGTTTAGTCCGATGGAACTAACCGAAGCTACCTCTCTAAATCCTAAGCTAGTTAGACCAGAGTGTCTCAAAAAGTAATTTGAAAATGATCTTTCTTTAAAAGGCTTTGTCTAGGAAAGGGTTGTTGATCTAATAAGGCTACAGCCAAAGAAGGTCTCTGTGCTCGCCAAGACCTGGAAGCCAATTATCGAAACTCACTTTTAAATTACTATTCGTTAAACTCAAATCTAACACAAGCTTCAATTAAATCATAGAATTAACATAAAATCAAAAGATAAAAATAATACATCTTACAAAATAGATAAGGAAACCTATTTTGTCACTTAGAATTGGGTGAAATGTCTAAGATCTAATAATGTAGTCCAACCCAACCAACTAAATTAATCCTAACCTTAATATAACTTCTATCAAATTCAATAATTTTTCAAAATTAAATTTCACTTAATATTTTTAAAATTAAATTTTAACTTAATATTTTCAAAATTAAATTCACTTAATATTTTCAAAATTAAATTCACTTAATATTTTCAAAATTAAATTTCACTTAATATTTTCAAAATTAATTTCAACTTAATATTTTCAAAATTAATTCAACTTAATATTTTCAAAATTAATTTCACTTAATATTTTCAAAATTAAAATTCACTTAATATTTTTCAAAATTAAATTTAACTTAACATTTTCAAAATTAAAATTTAACTTAATATTTTCAAAATTATATTCACGTAATATTTTCAAAAATTAAATTCACTTAATATTTTCAAAATTAATTAAAACTCAATTTTTCAAACTTAAGATTTTCAAATTAAATTTAAATTTCAACTTAATATTTTCAAATTTAACTGTGTCAAATTCGAAAAACCTTAAGGATTTCAAAATAGCCCATTGTTGTTAACCAAACTAAGTTTTGAATATAACTACATTAGAACCTAGAACTTGATTGAAATAAATTGTGCCTGGTCAAATATTGGTCAACTCGGGCACCCGAGACCCTCACGGGCGCCCAATCCTTTCCTGGCGTACGAGGCAGTCAACACTGTCATCACCTGAGCAAACTGAGCTCAGGCACCCGATATAGTCTCGGGCGCCTCATTGCCTGTTACGGGCGCCCGGGATGGGGTCTTATAAACCCTCGCCCACAGCCCCCTTCTCCACACCTCAAGTCATCTCCACTCATCTTCTCCTCTCTTCTAAGGCGCCCCCAAGCTGCCCAACCTTCCTCAATCACTCTCTTCCTACAATGTCGCCCCGGTATGAATTAGTTATGATTTTACGTTGACTTTTCAATTTCATTTTAGTTAGTAATGTTAGTTCTTCTATTTACTTAGTAAACGCCGAGTTATCGAAAACGATCCCGGTGCCGAGCCCAGTCCCGACCCTAAGTTTCCTACCCTAGCTCTCTTTAATAAGTTTGTAAACACGACATATAAACCTATAAAGACTAGCTATCTAAATAGGAGCTTCTTTACCCGGTCCTGCCCTCTAGCCATAGACGTCATTAGCTTCTACCAACTAGAGCAGCTAGTATATTGCACTAGTTTCATCAACACGACTCTGTGTGCTGAATTTTACAACAACTTGGTCAAAATTGATGACCTTTGCTATACCACTACTGTCCAGACCATTCCACTTACCATCACTCCTACCCTCTTCAACCGATTCCTTGGACTACGACCCTCTCAGTCCACCTTCTGTTGCTATCCTCCTACAGACCTTCCCTTTGCTCCTCCGTATTCACACATTACGCTTGACATTCTCCACTCTCACTTTTTCGAAGATGCGAGGGATCCGACGGTACAGAAATTTCGGTCCGTCGACCTGCGCATTCAGGACTACGCTCTTTATCGAGTCCTGATCCGCTGCATTCTCCCTCTGACCACACGAGATGTAGCAGTGATGCGACCCTTCCACACCTTCCTACTCTATGCGATGATCCACCACCTGGTTATAGACATTGGTCTACACATGTTCCAGACGATCATCTACGCATCTAGTATCTCCACCAATGACAGAGTGCGGACACCTTACTGTCATATTCTTACCGCACTCTTTCATCATCACGGTCACGACATCTCTGCCGGAGAGATCACCACGATGATCGAGTTTGACGAGATAGGGTCTAGGAACTTTTCGTTAGCAGCCGTAGATATCTCGGCCACCGGGGTCATTTCTTGGAGACGACGAGGTGCTCCCCCCAGATAGACTTAGACGATGAGGTGGATTGATGAGGTGGGCGTCGAGGTAGCCGATCTCGCCGCCGAGATCGAGGAGTAGCTGCGAGAGTCTCCACCACCACCGCCTCCGATGACTACGGATCAGCGCCTTACACGGATAGAGATGGAGGTCCACAGTCTCCGAGAGGAGATGGAGGCCCATCACGTCAAGCAGATGGATGCCCATCAGGCTCGACACGAGGAGATGATGGCGATGTTCCACTCATGGCAGCCCGACCCGTTTTGGCATCCTGGCCCATCCTCTTAGACCAGCATTGTATTATGAGTCTTATGATCTGACTTCCCCAACTTAAAAGGGCTGATGTGTTGACTTATGTTATGCACTTGACTTGGTGACTTATCTTATGCACCTGACTTATTTATCTCCTTCATGTTTGTGCACCTGACTTGTGTTCAATTAAAATGACAGTTAGGATTGTGCTTAGTAGAATAGGACTGTTTTCATTTATTTTTGCAAAAAATTTTAACCAGTATTTCATATTTTTAGAAAAATCATTTTTGAATTTCAAAATTTTTTTATCTACTTAGATTTTTCTAAAAATTACCCCTTTAAAATTTTTCTACGCAATGGACTTAGCCTAGGACTTAACCCTAGAATTGCATGCTCCTATAGATCTAGAAGCCAACATCTCACAAGCACATTAGAACACTTTGGTTGATAACCTAGACTGGGTTGAGATGCTTAGATCTATGCCATGACTCAAGATGCTTGAAATCAGTGCATCAAGAGCATTTGGGGCGATAAATATATTTGAATCTAAATATACCTTAGTCGAGTCGTCCGAAAAGAGTTCGATCTCTTGACTCGACTCGTATTCGGGATCTTCGTCGTGCTCCGAGTCTGACCCGGGTCCAGTTGCCATTAGCGCGAGGTAGCTTGTCTTCTTTGGTGGTTCATAGTCAGAGTCATCCGAACTCTCGTCCCAGGTGGCTTGAAGAGCCTTCTTCTTCTTGCTTTTCTTTGATTGGTCCTCCGTTTTGTAGGGACATTCATGTTTGAAGTGTCCTTTTCTGTTGCAACCGAAGCAGGTTATTTTTCTTTTGTCTCCATAACTGGTTGGCTTCATTATCTTTTGGAAATCTCTTTTCGAGAATTTGCTTTTCTTTTTGGCGAGGACTTTTCTTACTAAGTTAACCATTTGTCCCTCGTCATCTGAGTCTGAGTCTGACTCTTCTTCTGATTCTTGAATTTTCTTCTTCGACTTAACTTCTTTTGAAGAACCTGCAAACAAAGCAAATCCTTTCTCGGCCTTGGTGTTAGTTTGTTCGTGCAGTTCTAATTCACAGAATAGTTCATCTAAATTTATTTTGGAAAGATTCCTAGAAATTTTATAAGCATCTATGATGGATGCCCATAAAGAGTTTCTAGGAAAGACATTTAGTGCATACCTTATAATATCTCTATTTTCTTGTTTGTGCCCAATGAGGTGGAGTCCATTTAGTATGTCCTTGATCCGGGCGTGGAGTTGGCTTGCAGACTCACCTTCCTGCATTTTTATGTTAAATAATTTATTCAATAACAAATCTCTTTTTGTTACCTTCGCATCTGAGGTGCCTTCATGCAGTTCAATCAGTTTGTCCCAAAGTTCTTTGGCAGATTCAGTTGGGTCGATACGGTTCAATTCCTCTTTGGTTAGTCCGCATTGGAGTGTGTTCTGTGCTTTGAACTCAATCTGAGTCCTTTTCTTCATTTCTAGGTTCCATCTGTCATGCTTCAGTAGTGCATTGTTTCCCTCGTCCATTGGTGGTTCGTAGCCAGATTGCACTGCGAACCATTGATCCATATCAGTCTTTAGGTACACCTCCATTCTTCGTTTCCAGTAAGGGAAGTCTTCCCCATTGAAGAGCGGAGGACGGGCAGTACTATATCCTTCACCTTGAGCCATCTGAAATAGACAACAACAAAAACACTTGTTCCAAGACTAGGTCTTGGATTAGTAGTGTGGTAGGAAAAGGAGAAGAAAGAAACAAAAAATGACTCGAAATGGTGTTGCCCAAATTCGAGTAAAATCGATAGAAAATATCTAAATTTAGGCAACAATACCTAATTTAGATCGTGCAGCGAAAACACAAAAACAAACGAAAAAGAATTGGATTTCCCCCGGCTCTTATGGTGGTTGCACCGATACAGAGCGAACTTTGCTCTGATACCACTTGTAGGACCGATGCATGTGAGAGGGGGGGGGGGGTGAATCACGTGACTTTTAAAATCTTCGTTATAAAATCAGAGTCGATAGAAAATTATACGATGCTTTTTATAACGTGCGCAGCGGAAAAATTAAAACGAAATGCGAAAGCAAAAAATAAAAAAAATTACACGAGGAGTTTTACTTCGTTCGGAGCCTTCGCCGACTCCTACTCGAAGGCCCAGGTTCCTTGAACCTTTCCTGTGGGCAATCCACTAAAAACCTCTACCGACAAACTATCGATAGAGTGATTCGAATACAAGATTGGGCGGAAGTGTAACAGCCCTACACTTCCCCCTTAAATAATTTAAGTGCAGAAAAGAAAATTCGTTACCCAACACTTAGATTTATCTGAAGCAGCTTGGGTGTTGGGAGCGATATTCCAGCAGCAGTCGGACAGCGTCGAGTCAAAGCACAAACCGCAGCAGAGGAGCGTGGAAGCAAGAGAGCGCCAAAGCTTGAACCAGAATCAAATTTTCTTTCTGTTAGAGGGCTTACTTGCTTCTATTTATAGTGCCTCGATGCATGATCTTCTCAGCTCAAATTTTATCCATCAACAAGATAAAATAATAAAAAAAATAATGTTTCTATCCTTTGCTTCAATTAAGAAAATAATTTAAATAAAATATAAATACAGAATATTGAAAAGTTAACCGAGAGGTTTTATCCTCTTACAATTTTAATTAATAATTTAAAAGGAGATTTTATCCTTCCAGCTAAGCTTACAATTTTATTAATAATTTAAAAGGAGATTTTATCCTTCCAGCTAAGCTTACAATTTTATTAATAATTTAAAAGGAGATTTTATCCTTCCAGCTAAGCTTACAATTTTATTAATAATTTAAAATGAGAAATTATCCTTCCAGCTAAGCTTTAGATAAGGAATAATTTTATAAAATTCAACTATAAAATTCTAATTAAATAAATTCTGTAAAAATAGAGTTAATGCATTTAGAATCTAATTAAATAAATTCTGTAAAATAGAGTTAATGCATTTAGAATCTAATTAAATAAATTCTGTAAAATAGAGTTAATGCATTTAGAATCTAATTAAATAAATTCTGTAAAATAGAGTTAATGCATTTAGACTTAATTAGACCCCATCCAAACCTGGATAAGGATCTAACCAGGACTCAACCGAGGTCACCAAAATGGGCCTAAGTTGGACCGCGCCTACAGTCCTAAAATAGGACCCGTCCTCACTGGTTCGCTCCTCCAGTGACTTACCTCACTTACCTCGTGCAGCTCTACTCAACTTCTTAACCCACCAGGTTTTCCTGCCAGGGCTCAACCACCTTGGTCTTTTTGCCAAGTTTCAACCAACTTGGGCTTCAGCCAGTTGTCAGGCCCCGTGAACCCAACTGGACTTCTCGCCAGGACTCAACCACGCTGGACTTCCCGCCAGGACTCAACCACCCTGGACTTCAGCCTGGTGTCAGGTCCTATGTCTTTCAACCCTGCACACTTAGTAAAGAGGTCAAAACCAAAAGCAAGTCTAACTTTAACCTATTTGTCATTCATCAAAACTCAGGTTTAACTATTAGTGCAAATTGCACCAACAATCTCCCCCTTTTTGATGCAATGACAACCTGGGTTAAAGTTAGAAAATACCAGATAAAGCAATGAGTCCAAGAATAATATGCAAATGACATGCTCTAAGATCAGAAATTTTTAATTTTCTAACTCAACCCTTAAACCCTCCCCCTTTGGCATTCATCAAAACAAAGAAATAATAAGTGCGCAAGCATCAGAAATAAAACAAACAATCAAGTAATATGCCAGCCAAGTAAAAAATACTTTAAGTATTTGGGAAAAAAAATGCTTAACAAGCATACTAAGTTTTTGAACTGATTCAGAGGGGTAAGTCAAATTCTTAATTTAACACAAACAATCTGAGAGCATAAATGTTAAAGGAAATTTCAAGATTTTTTTTTAAAATCCTTGTTCAATTAAAGAAGATATTTTCTAAAACAGTTTTCACTAAATATTTTTGAGAGTTAGAATACAAAATATAAACTCAAGCTCCCCCTGAACCAAGTAAGAAAGTTTAGCCCATTTTGAATATCTAACCGTAGTTACTAGCTAACTATCTATAGGATAGTAGTTTTCACTAGGTTAGTCAAGTCAAGTACTAGTGTCTAGCTTAGGTTTACAGAAAGACTACTTGACTTAATCAATATGAAGTTGGTATTTAACGCCCAGACTTGCTACGATGCACAGGTTTAAGCATTCTGAAGTCCAGGCAATACCCTATGCATCTCACCCTGTTCTAAGTTTTAGCATACACAAACACGTTATACCTAATGTGCTTTGTGAGATGCGGCCTCTAAATCTATAGGAACATGCATCTCTAGGGGTCAAACTTAGGCTAAGTCCACCAGTCTCGAAAGTCAAGTTTGAAATCAAAGTCAATTTTAAAAATTAAGTGTGAAAATCAAAGTCAATTTTGAAAATCAAGTTTAAAAAAAATACACATTTTAGAGAGTACAAAAAATGCAAGTACAAAAATTAACTCTAACTCAAGCTATGTGTCAAACAGAATTTGTGAGTTGAGTAAAAGTGATTAGGTCAATCCTAGTCTACAACACACATTCCTATTAACCTTCTTAAATTGCTAAATTCGGATTCAGGAAGTGGTTTAGTGAATATGTCTGCTAGGTTAGATTTGGATTCAACATGATTAAGTTCTATTTCCCCTTTATTAACATGATCTCTAACAAAATGGTGCTTAATTTCTATATGTTTGGTCCTAGAGTGGTGAATTGGGTTTTTGGTTAGATTAATTGAACTTAGATTATCTATAAAAGTTTTGACTTTCTTAAAATCTAAGTTAAAATCTTTTAAGGTATGCTTCTTGTAGTGTTCTATTTTTCCTTTCTACTATTCCATTTTGTTGAGGTGTTTTAGGACAAGAGAATTCGTGATGGTAGCCATTTTCTAAGCAGAATTGGTTAAATTTTTGATTTTTGAATTCCCCGCCGTTATCGCTCCTAAGTCTTTTAATTTTAAACCCTTTTTCATTTTCTACTAATTTACAAAATTGAGTAAACATATCAAAAGTTTCATCTTTATTTTTTAAAAATTTTACCCAGGTAAATCTTGAATAGTCATCTATGATTACTAAACAGTAAAGGTTTCCACTAATTGATTTTACCCCATGTGAGTCAAATAGATCTAGGTGAATTAATTCAAGAATTGACTTAGTTTGAGTTTGACTAGTTGGTTTGTGGGTTGACCTAGTTTGTTTTCCTTGTTGACATGCATTACATAAGGTTGACTCAAGGTTAGATAACTTTGGTAGGCCTCTAACTAAACCTTTTAGTTTAGGTAGTTTTCTGAAGTGAGTGTGTGAAAGTCTCCTATGCCAGAGCCAATCCTTATGGGTTAAAAGATAATTTTCTAAGGGACATGTTAACTTAATTTCATAAATGTTATTGTGCCTAAGTCCTCTAAGTGTGATGTTTGGGTTGTCATTGTGTTTGATCAGACATTCATTGGATAGGAACCTAACCTTATAACCAGTGTCACACAATTGGCTAATACTCAGTAAATTGAAGTGAAAATTTTCAACAAGTAATACATTTGTAATTATAAAATCAGACTCAAGTTCAATATTACCTAGGCCAATTACCTTAAGTTTACCGTTATTTCCAAAAGCAACGGTCCCTAGTCTTTTGTACTTGAGTTCTGTAAATTTGGTGGGATCCCCAGTCATGTGTCTGGAGCACCCACTGTCAATAATCCATTTATTTGCCTACAGTTAAGTAAAAGATTTAGAACTTAGGTTAAGTTTTTGAATTTTTTTTTTTAAATTTAAGAAAATTTTAAACATCCTAAAGAATTTAAAACTTGAATTTGAATTTTGAATTTTATTAATTTTTGAATTTGAATTAATTTGAATTTTATTAATTTTGATTTTGGAATTTTGAATTTTATTAATCTTTGAATTTGAATTTTAAATTAATTTGAATTTTATTAATTTTAATTTTTGAATTTTGAATTTTATTAATTTTTGAATTTGAATTTTGAATTAATTTGAATTTTATTAATTTTAATTTTTGAATTTTGAATTTTATTAATTTTTGAATTTGAATTTTGAATTAATTTGAATTTTATTAATTTTGATTTTTGAATTTAATTAATTTTTGAATTTGAATTTTGAATTAATTTGAATTTTATTAATTTTGATTTTTGAATTTTGAATTTTAAATTAATTTGAATTTTATTAATTTTGATTTTTGAATTTTGAATTAATTTAATTTTTGAATTTGAATTTTGAATTAATTTGAATTTTATTAATTTTGATTTTTGAATTTTGAATTTTATTAATTTTTGAATTTGAATTTTGAATTAATTTGTCCTTATTCATCTCACTTGATCTAAGTTGTCAATCAAAGGGATCCTATGATTTGTGTGAGATAAGTTTGAGTTTGATTTATAAAAGTTAATCTGACCTTTTGTTAGATTCAGGTTTGACAAGAAGCAGTTTAAAAGTATACTTCCATAATTGGTTTCCAGGCCGTGGCGAGGCACAGAGGTCTTCTTTGGCCGAAGCCTTATTGGATCAACAACCACTTTCTAGGCAAAACCGCTTAAGGAAGTTGTACTTTTAACCTACCTATTGAAACTCCTTGGTCTAACTAGTCTAGGATGTGGCGAGGTAGCTTCGGCTAGTTCCACTGGGCTATGAAGACCAAATAGAGGACGCCTTCCCCTACCTGACTCCTTAGATCAGCTTCCCTAACGTACTATCAGCTCGCCCTACCCTGGTACTGAGTAGGTCAAGTGTCAGACTAACTTTTGAAACTAGTCCTAGGTACCCAGACGGGTAAAGGGTGACTTTGAGGTGCCAACTAATTTGGAACTTCCCCCTAAATTGTAGACTGGATGTCTAGGGTCAATGTAGTGGATGTCCCTTTTTGGGACATAAAGTTGATTCTGACCTACTTGCTTTGTTAGGTAAGCTTTCGGAACCCACGCTTTTCGTTGATTTTTGCGGGGGTGGATAAAGGAGATAAAGGATCTTTGGGCTGATCCTGATTTATATCCTATCCCAGATTTATTGTACATGCCCTTTTGTGATCCAAGAATGAGGTCAAGGTTCTTGGATCGGGTTGTGAAAGTTGCTAGTGGATCCTTAAGTTTTAGGACTTCGCCCTTTAGAGTGGAGTTTTCAGTTTCAAGCTCAATTGTCTTTTGATTTTGAGTTTGTTTAGTTAATGTTCTGGTATTAATTAATTGCTCCTTAAGGTCTTGATTTTCATTAAGGAGTTGGTCATTCCTAGATTCAGATGCAAGTAATTTTTTATTTAAAATGGAAATAATCTTAAAAAAAATTTCATTAACTGAATCTAAATATACCTTAGTCGAGTCGTCCGAAAAGAGTCCGATCTCTTAACTCGACTCGTATTCGGGATCTCCGTCGTGCTCCGAGTCTGACCCGGGTCCAGTTGCCATTAGCGCGAGGTAGCTTGTCTTCTTTGGTGGTTCATAGTCAGAGTCATCCGAACTCTCGTCCCAGGTGGCTTGAAGAGCCTTCTTCTTCTTGCTTTTCTTTGATTGGTCCTCCGTTTTGTAGGGACATTCATGTTTGAAGTGTCCTTTTCTGTTGCAATCGAAGCAGGTTATTTTTCTTTTGTCTCCATAACTGGTTGGCTTCATTATCTTTTGGAAATCTCTTTTCGAGAATTTGCTTTTCTTTTTGGCGAGGACTTTTCTTACTAAGTTAACCATTTGTTCCTCGTCATCTGAGTCTGAGTCTGACTCTTCTTCTGATTCTTGAATTTTCTTCTTCGACTTGACTTCTTTTGAAGAACTTGCAAACAAAGCAAATCCTTTCTCGGCCTTGGCGTTAGTTTGTTCGTGTAGTTCTAATTCACAGAATAGTTCATCTAAATTTATTTTGGAAAAATTCCTAGAAATTTTATAAGCATCTATGATGGATGCCCATAAAGAGTTTCTAGGAAAGACATTTAGTGCATACCTTATAATATCTCTATTTTCTTGTTTGTGCCCAATGAGGTGGAGTCCATTTAGTATGTCCTTAATCCGGGCGTGGAGTTGGCTTGCAGACTCACCTTCCTGCATTTTTATGTTAAATAATTTATTCAATAACAAATCTCTTTTTGTTACCTTCGCATCTGAGGTGCCTTCATGCAGTTCAATCAGTTTGTCCCAAAGTTCTTTGGCAGATTCAGTTGGGTCGATACGGTTCAATTCCTCTTTGGTTAGTCCGCATTGGAGTGTGTTCTGTGCTTTGAACTCAATCTGAGCCCTTTTCTTCATTTCTAGGTTCCATCTGTCATGCTTCAGTAGTGCATTGTTTCCCTCATCCATTGGTGGTTCATAGCCAGATTGCACTGCGAACCATTGATCCATATCAGTCTTTAGGTACACCTCCATTCTTCGTTTCCAGTAAGGGAAGTCTTCCCCATTGAAGAGCGGAGGACGGGCAGTACTATATCCTTCACCTTGAGCCATCTGAAATAGACAACAACAAAAACACTTGTTCCAAGACTAGGTCTTGGATTAGTAGTGTGGTAGGAAAAGGAGAAGAAAGAAACAAAAAATGACTCGAAATGGTGTTGCCCAAATTCGAGTAAAATCGATAGAAAATATCTAAATTTAGGCAATAATACCTAATTTAGATCGTGCAGCGAAAACACAAAAACAAACGAAAAAGAATTGGATTTCCCCCGGCTCTTATGGTGGTTGCACCGATACAGAGCGAACTTTGCTCTGATACCACTTGTAGGACCGATGCACGTGAGAGGGGGGGTGAATCACGTGACTTTTAAAATCTTCGTTATAAAATCAGAGTCGATAGAAAATTGTACGATGCTTTTTATAACGTGCGCAGCGGAAAAATTAAAACGAAATGCGAAAGCAAAAAATAAAAAAAATTACACGAGGAGTTTTACTTCGTTCGGAGCCTTCGCCGACTCCTACTCGAAGGCCCAGGTTCCTTGAACCTTTCCTGTGGGCAATCCACTAAAAACCTCTACCGACAAACTATCGATAGAGTGATTCGAATACAAGATTGGGCGGAAGTGTAACAGCCCTACACTTCCCCCTTAAATAATTTAAGTGCAGAAAAGAAAATTCGTTACCCAACACTTAGATTTATCTGAAGCAGCTTGGGTGTTGGGAGCGATCTTCCAGCAGCGGTCGGACAGCGTCGAGTCAAAGCACAAACCGCAACAGAGGAGCGTGGAAGCAAGAGAGCGCCAAAGCTTGAACCAGAATCAAATTTTCTTTCTGTTAGAGGGCTTACTTGCTTCTATTTATAGTGCCTCGATGCATGATCTTCTCAGCTCAAATTTTTATCCATCAACAAGATAAATAATAAAAAAAATAATGTTTCTATCCTTTGCTTCAAATTAAGAAAATAATTTAAATAAAATATAAATACAGAATATTGAAAAGTTAACCGAGAGGTTTTATCCTCTTACAATTTTATTAATAATTTAAAAGGAGATTTTATCCTTCCAGCTAAGCTTACAATTTTATTAATAATTTAAAAGGAGATTTTATCCTTCCAGCTAAGCTTACAATTTTATTAATAATTTAAAAGGAGATTTTATCCTTCCAGCTAAGCTTACAATTTTATTAATAATTTAAAAGAGAAATTTATCCTTCCAGCTAAGCTTTAGATAAGGAATAATTTTATAAAATTCAACTACAAAATTCTAATTAAATAAATTCTGTAAAAATAGAGTTAATGCATTTAGAATCTAATTAAATAAAAATTCTGTAAAATAGAGTTAATGCATTTAGAATCTAATTAAATAAATTCTGTAAAATAGAGTTAATGCATTTAGAATCTAATTAAATAAATTCTGTAAAATAGAAGTTAATGCATTTAGACTTAATTAGACCCCGTCCAAACCTGGATAAGGATCTAACCAGGACTCAACCGAGGTCACCAAAATGGGCCTAAGTTGGACCGCGCTACAGTCCTAAAATAGGACCCGTCCTCACTGGTTCGCTCCTCCAGTGACTTACCTCACTTACCTCGTGCAGCTCTACTCAACTTCTTAACCCACCAGGTCTTCCTGCCAGGGCTCAACCACCCTGGTCTTTTTGCCAAGTTTCAACCAACTTGGGCTTCAGCCAGTTGTCAGGCCCGTGAACCCAACTGGACTTCTCGCCAGGACTCAACCCACCCTGGACTTCCCGCCAGGACTCAACCACCCTGGACTTCAACCTGGTGTCAGGTCCTAAGTCTTTCAACCCTGCACACTTAGTAAAGAGGTCAAAACAAAAGCCAAGTCTAACTTTAACCTATTTGTCATTCATCAAAACNGGTTATTTGGGCTAGACTTTTCATCAAATTTTACATTTGTAGTTTCTTCAATTCTTAGGGTAGTTTTATTATAAACTCTATAAGCTCTACTGGTAAGGGAATAACCTACAAAGATACCTTCCTCAACCTTAGAGGTAAATTTTCCTAAGTGTTCTCTAGTGTTTAATATATACACTTTGCATCCAAATACTTTAAAATACTTAATATTTTGTTTTTCATAATAGATTTCAAAAGTTGTTTTTTCCTAGATTTTTATTTATTTTATTCTATTTTGTACATAACAGGCTGTACTAACAGCCTCAGCCCAAAAATATTTAGGTAGATTGTATTCATTTAGCATTGTTCTGGTTGCTTCTTGTAGTGTTCTATTTTTCCTTTCTACTATTCCATTTTGTTGAGGTGTTTTAGGACAAGAGAATTCGTGATGGTAGCCATTTTCTAAGCAGAATTGGTTAAATTTTTATTTTTGAATTCCCCGCCGTTATCGCTCCTAAGTTTTTAATTTTAATCCCTTTTTCATTTTCTACTAATTTACAAAATTGAGTAAACATATCAAAAGTTTCATCTTTATTTTTTAAAAATTTTACCCAGGTAAATCTTGAATAGTCATCTATGATTACTAAACAGTAAAGGTTTCCACTAATTGATTTTACCCCATGTGAGTCAAATAGGTCATTAATTCAAGAATTGACTTAGTTTGAGTTTGACTAGTTGGTTTGTGGGTTGACCTAGTTTGTTTTCCTTGTTGACATGCGTTACATAAGGTTGACTCAAGGTTAGATAACTTTGGTAGGCCTCTAACTAAACCTTTTAGTTTAGGTAGTTTTCTGAAGTGAGTGTGTGAAAGTCTCCTATGCCAGAGCCAAGTCTCATCCTTATGGGTTAAAAGACAATTTTCTAAGGGACAGGTTAACTTAATTTCATAAATGTTATTGTGCCTAAGTCCTCTAAGTGTGATATTTGGGTTGTCATTGTGTTTGATCAGACATTCATTGGATAGGAACCTAACCTTATAACCAGTGTCACACAATTGGCTAATACTCAGTAAATTGAAGTGAAAATTTTCAACAAGTAATACATTTGTAATTATAAAATCAGACTCAAGTTCAATATTACCTAGGCCAATTACCTTAAGTTTACCGTTATTTCCAAAAGCAACGGTCCCTAGTCTTTTGTACTTGAGTTCTGTAAATTTGGTGGGATCCCCAGTCATGTGTCTGGAGCACCCACTGTCAATAATCCATTTATTTACCTACAGTTAAGTAAAAGATTTAGAACTAGGTTAAGTTTTTGAATTTTTTTTTTAAAAAAATTTAAGAAAATTTTAAACATCCTAAAGAATTTAAAACTTGAATTTGAATTTTGAATTTTATTAATTTTTGAATTTAAATTTTGAATTGAATTTTATGAATTTGAATTTGAATTTTGAATTTGAATTTTATAATTTTGAATTTGAATTTTATTAATTTTTGAATTTGAATTTTGAATTAATTTGAATTTTATTAATTTTGATTTTGTTAATTTGAATTTTGAATTTGAATTCGTTATTTGAATTTTGAATTTTGATTGTTAATTTGAATTTTGAACTTTGATTTTGTTAGTTTGAATTTTGAATTTTGAATTTGTTAATTTGAATTTTGAATTTTGAATTTTGAATTTGTTAATTTGAATTTTGAAATTTGATTTTGTTATTTGAATTTGAAATTTGATTTTGTTAATTTGAATTTTGAAATTTGATTTTGTTAATTTGAATTTTGAATTTGATTTTAGTTAATTTGAATTTTGAAATTTGATTTTGTTAATTTGAATTTTGAAATTTGATTTTGTTAATTTGAATTTTGAAATTTGATTTTGTTAATTTGAATTTTGAAATTTGATTTTGTTAATTTGAATTTAGAATTTTGATTTTGTTTATTTGAATTTTGAATTTGATTTTAGTTGTCCTTATTCATCTCACTTGATCTAAGTTGTCAATCAAAGCGATCCTATGATTTGTGTGAGATAAGTTTGAGTTTGATTTATAAAAGTTAATCTGACCTTTTGTTAGATTCAGGTTTGACAAGAAGCAGTTTAAAAGTATACTTCCATAATTGGTTTCCAGGCCGTGGCGAAGCACAGAGGTCTTGTTTGGCCGAAGCCTTATTGGATCAACAACCACTTTCTAGGCAAAACCGCTTAAGGAAGTTGTACTTTTAACCTACCTATTGAAACTCCTTGGTCTAACTAGTCTAGGATGTGGCGAGGTAGCTTCGGCTAGTTCCACTGGGCTATGAAGACCAAATAGAGGACGCCTTCCCCTACCTGACTCCTTAGATCAGCTTCCCTAACGTACTATCAGCTCGCCCTACCCTGGTACTGAGTAGGTCAAGTGTCAGACTAACTTTTGAAACTAGTCCTAGGTACCCAGACGGGTAAAGGGTGACTTTGAGGTGCCAACTAATTTGGAGCTTCCCCCTAAATTGTAGACTGGGTGTCTAGGGTCAATGTAGTGGATGTCCCTTTTTGGGACATAAAGTTGATTCTGACCTACTTGCTTTGTTAGGTAAGCTTTCGGAACCCACGCTTTTCGTTGATTTTTGCGGGGGTGGATAAAGGAGATAAAGGATCTTTGGGTTGATCCTGATTTATATCCTATCCCAGATTTATTGTACATGCCCTTTTGTGATCCAAGAATGAGGTCAAGGTTCTTGGATCGGGTTGTGAAAGTTGCTAGTAGATCCTTAAGTTTTAGGACTTAGCCCTTTAGAGTGGAGTTTTCAGTTTCAAGCTCAATTGTCTTTTGATTTTGAGTTTGTTCAGTTAATGTTCTGGTATTAATTAATTGCTCCTTAAGGTCTTGATTTTCCTTAAGGAGCTGGTCATTCCTAGATTCAGATGCAAGTAATTTTTTATTTAAAATGGAAATAATCTTAAAAAAATTTTCATTAACTGAATCTAAATATACCTTAGTCGAGTCGTCCGAAAAGAGTCCGATCTCTTGACTCGACTCGTATTCGGAATCTTCATCGTGCTCCGAGTCTGACCCGGGTCCAGTTGCCATTAGCGCGAGGTAGCTTGTCTTCTTTGGTGGTTCATAGTCAGAGTCATCCGAACTCTCGTCCCAGGTGGCTTGAAGAGCCTTCTTCTTCTTGCTTTTCTTTGATTGGTCCTCCGTTTTGTAGGGACATTCATATTTGAAGTGTCCTTTTCTGTTGCAACCGAAGCAGGTTATTTTGCTTTTGTCTCCATAACTGGTTGGCTTCATTATCTTTTGGAAATCTCTTTTCGAGAATTTGCTTTTCTTTTTGGCGAGGACTTTTCTTACTAAGTTAACCATTTGTTCCTCGTCATCTGAGTCTGAGTCTGACTCTTCTTCTGATTCTTGAATTTTCTTCTTCGACTTGACTTCTTTTGAAGAGCCTGCAAACAAAGCAATTCCTTTCTCGGCCTTGGCGTTAGTTTGTTCGTGCAGTTCTAATTCACAGAATAGTTCATCTAAATTTATTTTGGAAAGATTCCTAGAAATTTTATAAGCATCTATGATGGATGCCCATAAAGAGTTTCTAGGAAAGGCATTTAGTGAATACCTTATAATATCTCTATTTTCTTGTTTGTGCCCAATGAGGTGGAGTCCATTTAGTATGTCCTTGATCCGGGCGTGGAGTTGGCTTGCAGACTCACCTTCCTGCATTTTTATGTTAAATAATTTATTCAATAACAAATCTCTTTTTGTTACCTTCGCATCTGAGGTGCCTTCATGCAGTTCAATCAGTTTGTCCCAAAGTTCTTTGGCAGATTCAGTTGGGCCGATACGGTTCAATTCCTCTTTGGTTAGTCCGCATTGGAGTGTGTTCTGTGCTTTGAACTCAATCTGAGCCCTTTTCTTCATTTCTAGGTTCCATCTGTCATGCTTCAGTAGTGCATTGTTTCCCTCGTCCATTGGTGGTTCGTAGCCAGATTGCACCGCGAACCATTGATCCATATCAGTCTTTAGGTACACCTCCATTCTTCGTTTCCAGTAAGGGAAGTCTTCTCCATTGAAGAGCGGAGGACGGGCAGTACTATATCCTTCACCTTGAGCCATCTGAAATAGACAACAACAAAAACACTTGTTCCAAGACTAGGTCTTGGATTAGTAGTGTGGTAGGAAAAGGAGAAGAAAGGAACAAAAAATGACTCGAAATGGTGTTGCCCAAATTCGAGTAAAATCGATAGAAAAATATCTAAATTTAGGCAACAATACCTAATTTAGATCGTGCAGCGAAAACACAAAAACAAACGAAAAAGAATTGGATTTCCCCCGGCTCTTATGGTGATTGCACAGATACAGAGCGAACTTGGCTCTGATACCACTTGTAGGACCGATGCACGTGAGAGGGGGGGTGAATCACGTGACTTTTAAAATATTCGTTATAAAATCAGAGTCGATAGAAAATTGTACGATGCTTTTTATAACGTGCACAGCGGAAAAATTAAAACGAAATGCGAAAGCGAAAAATAATAAAAAAAAATTACACGAGGAGTTTTACTTCGTTCGGAGCCTTCGCCGACTCCTACTCGAAGGCCCAGGTTCCTTGAACCTTTCCTGTGGGCAATCCACTAAAAACCTCTACCGACAAACTACCGATAGAGTGATTCGAATACAAGATTGGGCGGAAGTGTAACAGCCCTACACTTCCCCCTTAAATAATTTAAGTGCAGAGAGAAAATTTCGTTACCCAACACTTAGATTTATCTGAAGCAGCTTGGGTGTTGGGAGCGATCTTCCAGCAGCGGTCGGACAGCGTCGAGTCAAAACACAAACCGCAGCAGAGGAGCGTGGAAGCAAGAGAGCGCCAAAGCTTGAACCAGAATCAAATTTTCTTGTCTGTTAGAGGGCTTGCTTGCTTTTATTTATAGTGCCTCGATGCATGATCTTCTCAGCTCAAATTTTATCCATCAACAAGATAAAATAATTAAAAAAAAAGATAATGTTTCTATCCTTTGCTTCAATTAAGAAAATAATTTAAATAAAATATAAATACAGAATATTGAAAAGTTAACCGAGAGGTTTTATCCTCTTACAATTTTATTAATAATTTAAAGAGGAGATTTTATCCTTCCAGCTAAGCTTTACGTGAGAATTTTAAGCATTAGTAGGAATAATTTTATTCTCTAAAAAGAAGGAAATACGAATAATTTAAATGATAATTTATCCTCCACCAAGGCTTTAGATAAGGAATAATTTTATAAAATTCAACTACAAAATCTAATTAAATAAATTCTGTAAAATAGAGTTAATGCATTTAGAATCTAATTAAATAAATTCTGTAAAATAGAGTTAATGCATTTAGAGTTAATTAGACCCCGTCCAAACCTGGATAAGGATCTAACCAGGACTCAACCGAGGTCACCAAAATGGGCCTAAGTTGGACCGCGCCTACAGTCCTAAAATAGGACCCGTCCTCACTAGTTCGCTCCTCCAGTGACTTACCTCACTTACCTCGTGCAGCTCTACTCAACTTCTTAACCCACCAGGTCTTCCTGCCAGGGCTCAACCACCCTGGTCTTTTTGCCAAGTTTCAACCAACTTGGGCTTCAACCAGTTGTCAGGCCCCGTGAACCCAACTGGACTTCTCGCCAGGACTCAACCACCCTGGACTTCCTGCCAGGACTCAACCACCCTGAACTTCAGCCTGGTGTCAGGTCCTAAGTCTTTCAACCCTGCACACTTAGTAAAGAGGTCAAAACCAAAAGCAAGTCTAACTTTAACCTATTTGTCATTCATCAATACTCAGGTTTAACTATTAGTGCAAATTGCACCAACAACTTATGGGCTGAAGCTGTAAATACAGCTTGCTATGTGCAAAACTGAGTTCTCATCCATAGGTTTTTAGGAAAGACTCCCCATGAACTTTGGTTTGGGAAACCACCTACGGTTAAACATCTTAGGGTGTTTAGTTGTAAGGTGTTCATCCTAAACACCAAGGACCATCTTGGAAAGTTCACGGCAAAGGCTGATAAGGGATACTAGTCGGGTATTCCCTCGTTAGCAAAGCCTACCGAGTCTACAACAAGAAGTCTAGGTTAATTGAAGAGTCTTCTGATGTTGTCTTTGAAGAAATTCCAAGAGTCAATGGTCAACCAGAAGATGAAGTCCAATTCGAACTTAGGAGACTAAGTTTGAATGAGAATCCAAATTTTGCTGATGGTGATGAATCCGATGACGGTGAGCCTAGACAACCATAGATCAGCCGGATCCTGAGGCTGAGCCGATGTCTAGTGAACCCATTCAAGAAGCACCACCAACACCTAGGCAAACTAGACTAGCCTCTAGTCATCCCCAAGACCAAATTGTTGATGACATCCACCATGGGGTTAGAACTAGATCATTCTTCCGGAATGAGGCTAATGAAGTTGCCCTAATTTCCGAAATTGAACCTAGAAAAATTGATGAAGCATTAAATGATCCCGATTGGATCATTGCAATGCAAGATGAACTAGGTCAATTCGAAAGAAGTCAAGTTTGGGACTTAGTCCCTAGACCTAAGAAGACCACCATCATTGGAATCAAATGGGTCTTCAAGAACAAATTGAGCCATAAGGGAGAAATCATTAGAAACAAGGCACGCTTAGTAGCCAAGGGCTATAGTCAAGTTGAAGGCCTTGATTATGATGAGACCTATGCTCCCGTGACACAATTAGAGTCCATCCGATTGATGCTAGCATTTGCAGCACATCGCGGTTTCAAATTATATCAAATGGACGTCAAATCGGCTTTTCCAAATGGTTTGATTAGGGAAGAGGTCTATGTCGAACAACCTCCGAGGTTTGAGAGTACCGAATTCCCAAACCACGTGTTCAAGCTCAAAAAGGCACTTTATGATCTTAAACAAGCACCCCGAGCTTGGTACGAGCGGTTGTCAAATTTTCTGATTGAAAAAGGCTTTGTAAGAGGCCAAATAGACCCTACACTATTTCTATGGAGAAATGGTGACAATATTTTTTAGCTCAAGTATATGTCGATGACATAATTTGTGGCTCGAATAACAAGGGCTATTTAAATGAATTCATTGGACACATGGAAAGTGAGTTTGAAATGAGTCTTGTAGGAGAGTTGACTTTCTTCCTTGGACTTGAAATCAAGCAAACTCGCGATGGTATCCATGTGCACCAATCAAAGTATACACAAGAAATGCTTCGAAAATTCAATATGAGTGATTCAAAAGAGGTAACCACTCCCATGGCTACAAATACAAGATTAGATAATGATGAGAGTGGTAAACCCGTTGATTTGACTCAATATCGAAGCATGATAGGGAGTTTGCTATACCTCACAACTAGTCAACCAGATATTCTTTTCGCTGTGGGTATGTGCACAAGGTATCAAGTTTGTGCCAAGGAATCTCATTTAATCGTTGTCAAGAGAATTTTGAGATACCTTAAAGGCACAATTGGAGTCGGTCTTTGGTACCCCCGTACCGAATCATTTAATTTAATTGGCTATACGGATTCCGACTACACTGGATGTAAGTTGGACTGGAAAAGCACAAGTGGGGGTTACCAATTCTTAGGTTCATCCTTAGTAAGTTGGTCAAGTCGGAAGCAACATTATGTTGCTCTCTCCACGATCGAGGCAGAGTATATTGCTATGGGAGAGAGCGTATCGCAATTGTTGTGGATGATTCACACTCTAGAGGACTATGGATTGAGTTACAAGGGTGTGCAAGTGTTATGTGATAACATTAGCACAATTAATCTAACCAAAAATCCAGTCCATCATTCTAGGACCAAACATATTGAAGTGCGTCACCACTTCATTAGGGATCATGTTGCTAGGGGAGATATTGTACTCTCACATGTAGAGTCCAAATCAAACCTAGCTGACATTTTCACTAAACCACTCCCCGAAAATGAATTTAGTTTCCTAAGAAGGGAGTTGGGAATGTGTCGTGCTTCTTGAATTTCAAAATGCATTCAAAACCCTTTCATGATTATTTCAAATTGTTGGGAAACAATTGGGTAACTTTGGGGACATCTCACACAAACTATAAGGTTTACCAAAACGTTTTTGTTTGCTAGAAATGGGGTGAGATGCTAGAATCAACTCGATCTCTCAAAATGTCAATGCATCTCTTGAGAAATTAAGTTAACGAGATAAAAATCACTTTGGTGACCAAGTATAGGGAAAACCAATGCATAACACATGTGTATTTGGATCCATGATCATACTTGGACATTCCAATCAAGGAAACTTGATTGGAAACTTGAATTTGATACAAACTTAGTTAAAATTGCTTGATTGATTGTTGATTGAGTTTGACTCCATTTGGGTGTAGCAAAGTGACTTGTTCAAACCCTAAGGACCTTTGATCCTTGGTTGGGGATCAATTATAGACGAGGGATGGCTTCCAAGATCGATATCCTTCACCATATCCCTTTGAAAATAGTGTGAGAATCTGAAACTGAAAGTTTCATATCGTATCTGGAAGTATCAGGAACCCTGATCGGTCACTGGACCGATCAGGCATAGGGTTGATCGGTCCCCGGACCGATCTGGCTTACTCCTGCATTGATCGATCCACAGACTGATCAGAGGGGTCACAGAGACTTTGCGAGATTTCGGCCAACCTTTCTGTGCTAGTCTGGATCGGTCCCTGGACCGATCTGGTACATCGTGGTGATCGGTCCAGAGACCGATCAGGAGGGCCTCTCGAAAATCATCTGACCCTACTGTTCGCTTCCTGATCGATCAGCTGATCGATCAGGAGCCTTCCTGATCGGTCACCCGACCGATCAGGAACAGACCAGTCCGATCAGGCCAGAGCCTGATCGGTTTGGGCGCTATCAAATCGAACGGTGATCCGTTCAGGCACATTAAATTGTGGTTGGTGGACCGATCCACCAACCGATTAACTCCTTCACAACTCCTCATTGCCGAACCCTAGCCGACCAAAAACCCCTCACCGCCGAAGCTTTCTCCTGCGCGTGCGATCTCCCTTCCTCCTATGCATGAGCCTATCTGCGGTTTCTCTCTTCCTGTGCGTGCTCTACTACCGTCTCCTCTGCGCAAGAGCTCCTCCCTGTTTTTGGCAAGTTTGTCTCACTGAAGCCTTCTGCGCCGACAACTTCTTCCGCGCGATCTCTTTCTCCAACCTTAAAGAACTTTCTTCATGGCGCCTAAGTAAGTTTATGTTGGTTAGTCCACTTTATGAATCAGTTCATGGATTTTGTATTTGCACTAACCATGTTATGATGTTGCACCGTGACCTTCTTGTGTTGACCATGACCCTATCTTTCCATGCTTCACCTTTTGATTGTGTCATCTGTGACCAAATCTCTCTCTCATTTCATTATTGTCCTCTTTTTGATCAACTGTTGTATCTTATATTCACTGATTGGGTCTTGGGTTACCTCTTGTCTGTTGATCAATCTTTAATCTTGTGTCATGATCTATTCCAATCTCTAGAAAATCATCTAAGGGTAAAGAAGCTATGGAGGGCAGCTCGAAGGGGAAATCCCCTTCTTCATCTGCGCCCTCCAGAAGGCCTCAGCCTTCCTCAAGCTCTCGCTTCCCAAACGCTGCCTGTGAGCAAGCATTCCAATCCCACACCTTTAAGCTTCTACCCTGCCGATCCATTGATGTCCCTTTTTTGACTGAACATTGTCCGTCGGTCATGGAGATAATCATGTATTACAACCTTGGCTTTCTCCTCTCTCTGGAAAGAACTATCAATTATGACCTCGTCTCTGAATTTTACAACAATCTTCAGCAGGGTCCTCAGGGGGGCTTTGAGTTCACCACTCGAGTCGCCAAGAAGAACCTTGATTTCTCTTACGATATTTTAACAGAGTATCTGGGTGGTCGACGATCACCAAATCTGTATTCTATCTACCCTGAGCTTCCTGATCCTTTATTGGTACCTTTTGCGGACATTACTCCTGATGCTATCTATCAGCACTTCTTTAGTCATCCCCGCCCGGCCGGTCACGATGAGTTGGGCTCTGATTTTCCTACCTTTGCAGCACTTCGTCTCTCTCCCACTGATTACGTCCTGTTCAAGATTATCACAAATTGTATTCTACCAATCACTTCAAAGCCTTTGATCGAAATCCAACACTACCATTGCCTTATGCTCTACGGCATGCACCGCCGGATGGACTTCGATATCATGGAGAGCATCTTTCAGTCCATCTTGTCCTATCGTGAGCCGAGCCATCGCACGGTCTACATGACATTTGGTCACGTCATCACCGATTGGCTTATGTCAGTCGGTGTTGATGTCACCAAAGGCAGGACAGTCCCCATGGTCCGACAGGATTGCAGACTTGGCCGGCGGGCATTTGCCAAGTTCGGCATCATCTTACGGGACCGCGATGGGGCCTTGGTTTGGAAGGATGGGAGAGGACTCGGTGAGCTACCTGGGGGAGGACCACATTTTCAGGCACCAGCTGATGCTCCTGCACCTCATGAGGCTCCTGCTGCTGCTGATTACTACGATGAGCCCGAACCAGATCTGCGCTGGCAGATTTCAGAGCTGGATCAGACTGTCCAGCATGATTTTCAGTTGCGAGAGATTTACCACGAGGAGGTCTGATCACAGTTCTGATCCATTGGTCGCAGATTGACCGGCGTGGAATCCACTGTCTCTGGGGTCCATACATTGCAGCAGACTTGGTACGCAGAGTGGTGCTGCCATACATTTCCAGGGGATGCCCCTTCAGGCAGTGCTGCACCAGGATCTGCTGATGCTACGATGGATGATCTCATGCAAGATGACGATCCCCCCGCTGACAGTTGAGCTTGGATGTCCGTTGCCTCTCCTTGTGATCTGTGTACTTGACTGTTTAATTTGTGTGACTTTAAGGTTGTATGCCCTATGACTTGTCAGTTGTGGCCTTGAGCCGCATGTATTTTGTCTTTGATGCATGTGTCTTGCATCTTGTTATGCCTTGACTTCTCTAACATTATCTCACACGTTTATCCTACTTTAGTATGTTTATTGTTGATGCTATGCTGTTTACATGAGTATTATATGCATGTTCGCTACATTGCCATGCTTATGCTTATGATGCCATGTTTATATGCTGCATGTGAATGCTATATCTTGATCTATCTTTTCACATGATGTCATATGTGTTCCAAAATTACAATCAAATCTTTATTGTTTTGGGATACCCCTAGGATTGAGGGGGAGTATGGTTACACTTAACAGCCCCTCTAGACCCTTTTCGGTGTTCGACAAAGGGGGAGAGTTTTGGTTGGTTATGTTTAGGATGATTATATTGTAGGGGGAGGATCTTGATTCCCCTATAATTATGAAAGTTGAGAAATTGATTGAGAATCCCTAAACTTAAAATCGGATTGTCAAACAACAAAAAGAGGGAGATTGTTGATGCAGTCTGACCCTGATTGTTGTTTTGGTGTTGACACCGATTTTAGTTTAGGTTGATGATTATGATGATTATGATTAAGTCTTGATCAGGGATCAGACAAGGTATGGGAAATTCTAGCTTGGAGGGCTAGGTATTGGAAAATCCTAACCTGAAGGGTTAGGTGTGGAAAATCCTAGCTTGGAGGGCTAGGTGTTGAAAAGTCCTAATTCGGAAGGGTTGGGTGAAAAGTCCTAACTTGGAGGGTTAGGTGAAAAGTCCCAACTTGGAGAGTTAGGTGAAAAAGTCCTGGCTTGGAGGGTCAGGTCCTAGCTTGGAGGGCTAGGTTTGGAAAAGTCCTAATCCGAAAGAGTTGGGTGAAAAGTCCTAGCTTGGAGGGCTAGGTGAAAAGTCCTAACTTGGAGGGTTAGGTGCAAATTCCCAACTTGGAGGGTTAGGTGAAAAATCCTTAGCTTGGAGGGCTAAGGTGGATGAAACCCTAGCTTGGAGGACTAGGTTGGAGCCCCTGGATCGGTCTGGTGACCGATCAGGGAGTTGGCACGGTGCTCCTTCATGGATCGGTCTGGTGACCGATCCAACGATGACTGATCGGTCTGGTGACCGATCAGGGAGTATGCGTTTCATCCATTGCTTGGCTCCTGATCGGTCTGGTGACCGATCAGGGAGCAAACAGTGAGGTTGAGTTCCCTTGCTTATCTACTCCTGATCGGTCTGGTGACCGATCAGGATCACTGTGCAGATCGTTCTGGAGAACGATCCAGTGTCGCGGGTTCCTCTCTATGATCGATCAGGACGGAGCCTGATCTGTCTGGTCATGACCTGATCGATCTGGTGACCGATCAGGAGGCTCCCTGATCGGTCCGGTGACCGATCAGGAGGTTTGGACTGCGAAGCTCAGAAATCGCCCGATAAAGGGGTGGATCAGTCTGCTGATCGATCCACAACCTGGGATCGGTCTGGTGATCGATCCAGGAGAGTCCCAAAGAAATCACGATTTCTAATTGAGCGTTGGGTACCGATCAGGACGGAGCCTGATCGGTCTGGACCCAGCCTGATCGGTCTAGTGACCGATCAGGAGGCTCTCTGATCGGTTCGGTGACCGATCACTTTAATTCAAATTGCACTGTCAGACGCTCTGATCGCGTCTGAACGTATCCAATTCTCTGCGCTTAACATTTGATACATGATTTCCTGCTTGATATGTTGTGCTAACACTCTGATTAAGCTGCAGGTGACAGGGAAAGATTCAAACACTCAAGGAGAGTCAATGGAGACCTTTCCTTGGAGCAGGTTTGTCTGTTTTTCCATCTCAGGTTGCAACGGGCACTGGCACTGGCTGGAGCTGCTGTCTAGGGCTGGTCTGAGGGAGGCTCAGGGAGTCCAGAGGAGCTCAGAGGTAGCTGGTGGTTGCAGGTGAGCAGTTGGAGGCTGCAGGGAGATGGTGTCACCTGATACTTAGTGAAGGAACAAAAGGAGCGGAGATGAGTTGGCTGTGTAGAGTTCTGCTGCTTGAGTTCTTGCTGCGACTTTGTGTTCTCCACAACTTGCTTGCGTGTTCTGAAGTTCCATCACTTTGAGCAAGCTACTGCAATCTTGAAGCAACCATCCCTTGCTTGAGCACTTGGAGGAAGGAACAAGGAGCTTCGAGTCCAACAGCGATAAGACACGGGGAAAGGATCGTCGCTGGGTGGAGCTCAGGAGGAAGCTTGCTGTGTTCTTGTCTTTGCTAAGTGCTAAGTAAGATCTTTCTTGTGTTTCATTGTGCTTAAACCTATATCTGTGATTGAAACACTGTGGAGAGGTTTCTCCACCGAGAAGGAGGTTGCTTTCTATCCGGTGTTAACCGGGGCTTGATCTACCGACGATCAAGGGATCGCCCACCTTAAGGGCACGCCAAGGAGTAGGGGCAAGTTATCCCCAAACCTTGTAAACCCTCCTTGTTAGCGATCTTGCTAGTTGGTTTCGTCTATTTTTGTTTCCTGCATTTCTGCACTCTGTTTCTATTGTTTCCGCTGCCGTGCTACTAACCGTGAAGTGCAGAGAAACCCTAAAATGACCTAAAGCGAAAGAAGTTTGTGTCTGGCTATATTCACCCCCCCCCCCCTCTCTAGCCATCCGGGTTCCAACAGAGAGAAATGTACTCGGGAAGGGTAACCCCTGGTGTGGCCAGAATTCGAGAGGTCAAGTGTAAGAATTCAAATTCAACAAAGGCCAGTAGACTACCCCTGGGGCAGTCGACTGGTAACGATCGCATTTCAGTCTGGAGCTCTATTTAGGGAGCTTGTTTCAGGCTACTTCTTCTGGGTGAAACCTGCTTGGATAAAGCTGGTTAGTAGTCTATATTGCTCAGATCGTGCACAAGGGTTATGGCGAGGTTTCTCCACCCACAAGGAGCTACGAGAGTTAGTCGGAGGTGCTCTGGGGAATCATCCACCAACGGATTAGGGATCGTCCACCTTACGGACAGCAGTGAAGTACGAGTTTTATCTCCGAACCACGTAAATAGGTGTTTTTCTCTTAGTTTAGTTTTAGTTTTTGTTTATTCCGCTTGCGCACTAACTTTGTAGGAGGAAAAATCGAAGAAAAGCTATTCACCCCCCCCCCTCTAGCTTGACAGTCACGGTCCTAACAGAAATTTCTACCAATATCACATGATGTGAGTCTTTCCAAGGCTCAATGTGTTAGTGATATGAGAGAAGTGTCCTAAGGCAATCGCCTTATGATGTAAACATTTATTTTAATAAATGATAATTCACTATTTGAGTATACATGTTTTGTGTATTTGATTGGGATCTTAAACTCATCTACTGAATGTCCGTGATACAACTCACAGCATAAGAGAATTTGTGATGAGATCACAACTAGTGATTATCTCTAATATGCAATTGTGAAGTATTTAAATTATCCCTAGTCGATGAATTGATAAAAACGGACACTATCAATTCTGTTGAGACTAGCATGGGTTATTCTCTAATCAGCTGATTCTCACTAGCTGGTGACATTGGGATGTCCGGAGATAAACATGGATGCTAGTTAAGGGAACTAGTTCATTGGAGTGACTAGCTGTAAGACTTCATATGGGAATCTACATGTAGATATGTCAATGAAGATCTTACTGCGGCTTAAGTGCGATGTTCCTTTGACTTGCGGTGTTCAAGTCATCTTGGTCATGGAGACTTATACTTTGACATCTTAAGCAAGCATCTCCAAGGAGGTGTGGACCCAGGATGATCGGGTATAAGCCGAAGTGCCCGAAGATGTTTGAACAGCCTACAAAGGATTCACCACTCCTTGCGAGGAGATGTATACCCAGGCCTATCGTCGGATTGTTACTCAAAGCCTCTGGCCAGAGCATATCATGTTAAGAGTGCGAGTCTCTTAAATACATGAGAGTAATTAGAAATCCAAAGGACGAGAAAGACACTACTTGGGCTAGGTGTGACGTAGTCAGCCTAGTGGGGACTGACACCATTGACCGTGTCCTGAACCAAGTGGGTATAAGGTGGTGAAGGGAATGGGGCACGATTCATTAGAGCTGCTGAAGGGTTTCAGAATATTTTCTTCTGAGGTCAAACCGTTGATCTTTCGATTAATTGGGGATCATGATGTACTACTAGGTGCCACTCATGATCGTTCTATAATTAATGGGTTAATTATAGACGGCCAACATAAATCGAAAGTCTATTTAGTCACACGCACTACGAGTAATCCGAGGGATTTAAAACGAGTTGAAAATTGGATTTTCCGATCAAGAGAAATAAGTCGAATCTGAGTTAATCAGAGGCGCAATGGAAGCTAAAAATGGCTAAGTCTTTTGAAGGCTTTTTGGGCGAATTAAATGAGTTTAATTCGCGGCGGTTCGGGTTGGTTTGGCCGGCCAAAGAGGGTGTCAAAAACCCCTTTGGTGGCTGGCCACAATAAGAGGAGAAAGCCAATTAATTTTGGTTTAATTAATAAAATAAATCTAGCGCGGTTTATTTTATAAATTATGGATAAATAAATTTGTATAAAGAAAATTTATATAAATAAATTTGTAGAAATTTATTCTTTTATGGAAGTTAAAATAATCCATGAATTGGTTTATTGTAATATTATAAAATCAATTATGAATTGATTTTATCATAATAAGAAAGTTTATAAATTTCTTATAAAATTTATTCCATAATTTAAAGAGAAGAAGAATTTGTTTTTATTATAAATTAGTTTATAATAAAGACTCGGTTTAAACGGAATAATTAATAAGAAAATTTATAAGATAAATTCCTTATAACTAATTCCGTTAATTCGGTTTAGAGGGAGACTTAGCAAAGGAGTTGCTACTATATAAGGAACCAAAGGGAAGCCTTTATTCCTAATCTAATCAATTGTTGATTAAGATCTCTCCTCTCTCTTTCTCTTAATCTCTTCTCCTCTCTCCCTCTCTTGCCTAGGGCCGGCGCCCACCCTATAGGATTAGGGCCGGCTAACAAAGCTCTCCCCTTTTGAAGTTGGCGTGAGCAAGAAGAAGAAGGAGAACCCGAACACGACGAAGAAGAAGCGGATAGCGACTCCTCTTCTCCTTCCCTTCTCCCCACCTAGGGCCGGCGCCCATTGGAGACCTAGGGCCGGCGCCCCTTCCTCCATCTAGGGCCGGCTCAACTCCTCCAAGGCAAGGTGTTGCCGTGAGCTTCAAGGAGAAGAAGAAACCAGCCAAGAAGAAGAAGAAGCGGATCACATCTCCCTCTCTCTCGGAATTCGATTCCGTTCTTGGTGGTTAGTTTCCTAACTCCTCTCTTGATATTCTTAGTTGTGTCTTCCGAGAATCTAGTAGTTCTCGTCGACACAAAACTCGTGACTTTGTGAAGTCATCCCGAAGAGAACTCGGCGTGGACGCGAATAGAGGCGGAGCTTCCAAGGGACGCTACGGTTGGATCTCGTCCCTTACTTCGAGTTACGAGAGGTACTTGGTAAATTTGTTTACTATTCCGCAATGTTTTATTTTATGATTATGTCAACACACCATAAGATTGCATGCTAGATACGAAGTTAAAATAATTTAGGAAATTATTTTATGCAAACTCTTCCGCTGCACGTAAAAATTTTAAATTTTACGAACTCGTATCCTTGTCGACATGCACCCGGTCCCAACAGTGGTATCAGAGCCGGTTAGTGTTCGACTTAATCATATAATTGTTTTGTGGAAAACTTTGTCATGATCTCAATTTCGGAAAATTTTTCCAATTATGGAAACTTTCAAATTATAATAAATTTTAGAATTAGGAATTTCAAAGTTTGGAAATCCTCATGAAATTTCACAAACGTTTGAAATTTTCTAGTTTCTAAATTTTTATAATAATTGTGAAAATTTCCCATCTTTGGAAACTTTCCAATTTTGGAAATTTTTCTATTTTAGAAATTTTCCAACTTTGGAAATATGTAAGTTTTCTTTGTACCAGAAACTTACAATTATTCTGAAAACCTATTTTCGAAATCTCGCAATTTTGGGCACTTTCGTTAAGAAAGTCTAGACAAATTCATGGACAGTTAATTGACAATTAGATTTGAATTGGTTTTTAAATTGACAACAAAATTCTTTATTTTGGATTGAGCCTCGGGGAGCCGTCCAATTTAAAGTTAGTTGTTGTAATTTAATTTCCCAACTTTTTAATTGAAATTGTTATGTTTGATTTGGATTGAGCCTCGGGGAGCCGTCCAATTGGATTTACAACAAATTATTTTTCTTTGGGTATCTGAGCCTCGGGGAGCCACCCTTAGAAAACGATTTGTTGTAATTAATTAAATCCATGAATAAAATATGTTTTAAGAGGTGATGCTCTTACATTATGTTGTCTCCAAAATTAATTAGGAAATGGTTTCCTATTGAGTTTTCTTAAATGAGATTTTCATGAAAATAATATGTAGTTGAATTAAGGGATTTGTCTCTTAATTTAATAAGATTTGATTTAGAGAAATCAAAGTCTTGAACATATTATTTCCGAAATTAATTATGACAATTTAGGAAATTGTTTCCCAAAGCAATTCCTTTAATAAAGTGTGAAATTAGAATTAAGGAAATCCGGTTCCTAATTCAATTCATGAGACTTGATAAATTAAGTCACATACATACTTTATTAAGGAAATCGTTAGTCATGACATATGTCATGAATGTGCATTAAAAAGGAAAAGATGAGACCCAAAACCCCTTACAAAATATTAAGGCTAACACCTTCCATTAATATGGTTAGAATCAGAGTTTTGTTTCTCGCTTGGGTTGATGGACACATCCATGCCCAACTTGAACCTTAACATGTTCAAACCATGGAATTAGTTTATGACTAATATAGTTGGAGTCAGAGGTCAATCCTTAGTTTTGGTTGTTGGACACATCCAAGCCTGACTAAACGGTTGAATGAGCTCCAACCATATTAAAACTATTTCTTGATTAATGGGTCAGCCTTAAGCTTGGAGCATCGATTTGTTGTGCCACAGCCAAGGTCGATGTAAAGAGAGGTGCAGTTGGGTGCTATGTATATGATGCATACTTGTTAATGAGTTAACAACCCAATGATTTATGCAAACATTCAATTAGTTGATAGCATAATGTGATAGTTACATATATGTGATATGTAATCGGTATAATTACCTACCTTCATAGCTAAGAAAAACTTGATGGCCACAGCCATGGTGGTTCTTATCTATGGTTGGATATCAACCTATTTGGAGATGTTCCTACGATCTCCCGAATTGATAATAAGGGTGATTCAATTCGAAAAATAAATAGGATTTCAATTTATGTATATTGATACATTCTTTAATCATTCTTCTCACATAATCTCAATTTGAATTTCTAGGATAATCACTCGATCATGTCTTCTTTAAACTTGCGTTCCATTTTGGACACCAATAAACTGATTGGGCCAAACTTCATGGACTGACTTCGAAACCTGAGGATAGTCCTCAAGGCAGAGAAGCTTGCTTATGTCCTTGAAGATCAACTTCCCAACCATCCTCCTGGAAATGCAACTCTAGACCAGTTTCCTGAGTTGCTCAACCTGCTGAAGACTGTAGAGCCTTCTGTGAAGCAGGATCTAAAGACGGTACTGTTAGTTGGTTCCTCGAAGAAAGGTTCTAAGAGGAAGGCCAAAGAACAGAATAAGGGAAAGAAGAAAAAGGCCAAAAAGACTGAAAAACCCCAAAAAGACACTTGCCATCATTGTGGCAAGGAGGGTCACTGGCGAAGAAACTGCAAGATTTATCTTGAGTCCTTGAAGAAGAAGGCATCCGATGCCCCATCTTCTTTAGGCATCTTCGTTATTGAATGTCACTCTATTTCCTCAAACACCTGGGTACTTGATACTAGGTGTAGCTCTCATATATGTAATGACATACAGGGGCTAAGGAATAGAAGAAGACTCGTCAAAGGAGAAGCGAATTTACGAGTTGGAAATGGAGCAAAGGTTGCTGCTGTTGCCATCGGAACATATTTGCTAAAGCTCCCCACTGGACGTGTCTTAGAATTGGATAATTGTTATTTCGTTCCTTCGTTAATAAAGAACATTGTATCTATTTCATGTTTGAATGAAAAAAGTTATCATTTAACTTTTAGTAACAATTGTTGTTACATAACTTTAAATGGCGTTCTTTATGGGAATGGAACTTTGTGCAATGGCATCTACACGTTAGATTTATCCAGTGACGTTTTCAATATCGAAGTTAGCAACAAACGTGCTCGAATAGATAATCAAATAGACTCCTACACGTGGCACTGTCGTCTTGGCCATATAAGTAAGAAACGCATGACCGAATTACACCGATGTGGAATTTTGGAATCATTTGAACCCGGTTCATTTGATACATGCAAATCATGCTTGAAAGGCAAGATGACCAAATTACCCTTTCCCGGAAAAGGTAATCCAGTGGGAGAATTGCTTGGTCTAATACATACCGATGTATGTGGACCAATGTCAACTCTTTCACAAGGAGGCTATAGCTACTTCATCACCTTCATCGATGATCACTCACGATTCGGGTATGTGTTCTTGATGAAACACAAATCTGAAGCCTTTGAGAAATTCAAAGAGTTCAGAAATGAAGTAGAGAAACAGCTTGGCAAAAGTATTAAGATACTTCGATCCGATCGAGGTGGTGAATACTTAAGTCAAGAGTTTCAAGATTATCTAAGGGACAATGGGATATTGTCCCAATGGACTCCGCCGTATACACCATAGCATAATGGTGTATCTGAGAGGCGCAACCGAACCTTGATGGACATGGTTAGGTCTATGATGAATCATGCAACTCTTCCAAAATCCTATTGGGGCTATGCACTTAAGACAGCTGTTTACTTGATAAACAGAGTCCCGACCAAGGTAGTCTCTACTACTCCATATGAGATCTGGAATAGTAAGAAACCTCACTTAACTCACCTTAAGATATGGGGTTGTCCTGCTTATGTGAAGCGGGTTGTATCAGACAAATTGGATGCTAAGTCTGATAAATGTCTATTTATTGGATACCCTAAGGAAACGAAGGGTTACCAATTCTATCATCCCTTGGAACAAAAGGTGTTTGTTTCAAGGCATGCTGTATTTCTAGAAAAAGAATTTCTTTTACAAGAAAACAGTGGGAGTGGCATTGAAACTTGATGAAGTTCAAGAAACTCCAATAGACATTACAGAGACACCTGGTCTAGACCCACAATCGATAACTCATAGTGATGAACTATCAGTTGAACCTAAAACTACACCACCTCTTCGTAGGTCTGATAGGACACGCAACATTCCAGAGAGATACGGATTTCTCGTAAGTGAATCGAACGACGTGTTGCTCATTGGCGATGACGAACCTATCAGTTATGAAGATGTTCTGAAAAGTTCAGAAAGGGACAAATGGCTTGAGGCCATGAAGTCGGAAATGGATTCCATGTACGAAAATCAAGTATGGGACTTGATTAACCCACCTGAAGGGATTAAGCCCATAGGGTGCAAGTAAGTTTTCAAGAAGAAAACCGACATGGAAGGTAATTATGCTTAAATCCATTCGGATACTCCTAGCCATAGCAGCTCATTGTGATTATGAGATATGGCAAAAGGATGTGAAAATAGCTTTCCTTAATGGAAACCTGCTTGAGGACGTATATATGATACAACCTGAAGGTTTCACATCGGTTGATAAAACCAAAGTATGCAAGCTTCGACGATCCACATATGGACTGAAGCAAGCATCCAGGAGCTGGGACATCCGTTTTGATGAGACAATCAAAGAGTTTGATTTCTCACAAAATCCTGACGAACCTTGTGTGTACAAGAAGGTTAGTGGGAGTGCAGTCGTATTCCTAGTATTATATGTCGATGACATCTTACTTATAGGAAACGATATATAAGTTTTACAGACAGTTAAAATATGGTTGTCCAAAACTTTCTCCATGAAAGACCTGGGAGAAGCAACCTATATCCTTGGGATTAGAATCTATAGAGATAGATCAAAATGGTTGCTTAGTCTTTCGCAGTCTACATATATAGACCGAGTGCTAAAAGAGTTTAGCATGTCGGAATCCAAGAAAGGTTACCTTCCCATAAGGCATGGGATCAACCTTTCGAAGTCTATGTGTCCGCGCACAGAAGACGAGAGGATTAGCATGAATAAGATTCCCTATGCATCCGCAATAGGATCTATCATGTATGCTATGTTATGTACTAGGCCCGATGTATCGTATGCTTTGAGCGTCACAAGCAGATACCAATCAGATCCAGGAATGGATCATTGGGCGGCTGTTAAGACAATCCTTAAGTACTTAAGAAGAACTAAGGATGTATTTCTAATATATGGAGAAGGAGATTTGATAATACGTGGGTATACAGATGCCAGTTTCCAGACAGATAAGGATGACTCCAAATCGCAGTCTGGATACGTATTTACTTTGAATGGAAGCGCAATAAGTTGGAAAGGTTCCAAAAAAGACACCGTAGCGAATTCTGCCACCGAAGCAGTTTGGATCAAGAAGTTTGTTTCGAAACTTGGTGAGGTTCCAACCATTGATGAAGCAGTGCCGGTTTACTGCGACAACAATGGAGCTATTGCACAAGCAATGGAACCAAGGTCTCATCAGCAATCCAAACACGTGCTTCGACGCTATCATCTGATCAGAGAGATTATAAGTAGGAATGACATACAAATTGAGAGAGTTCCCACTGAAAGGAATATAGCGGATCCTTTAACTAAGGTCTTGCCTCAAAACAAGTTTGAGGGTCATGTTAGAGCCTGTAGTATTGGATACCGTAGCGATTGGCATTAGGCCAAGTGGGAGTTTGTTAGTGATATGAGAGAAGTGTCCTAAGGCAATCGCCTTATGATGTAAACATTTATTTTAATAAATGATAATTCACTATTTGAGTATACATGTTTTGTGTATTTGATTGGGATCTTAAACTCATCTACTGAATGTCCGCGATACAACTCACAGCATAAGAGAATTTGTGATGAGATCACAACTAGTGATTATCTCTAATGCAATTGTGAAGTATTTAAATATCCCTAGTCGATGAATTGATAAAACGGACACTATCAATTCTGTTGAGACTGCATGGGTTATTCTCTAATCAGCTGATTCTCACTAGCTGGTGACATTGGGATGTCCGGAGATAAACATGGATGCTAGTTAAGGACTAGTTCATTGGAGTGACTAGCTGTAAGACTTCATATGGGAATCTACATGTAGATATGTCAATGAAGATCTTACTGCGGCTTAAGTGCGATGTTCCTTTGACTTGCGGTGTTCAAGTCATCTTGGTCATGGAGACTTATACTTTAACATCTTAAGCAAGCATCTCCAAGGAGGTGTGGACCCAGGATGATTGGGTATAAGCCGAAGTGCCCGAAGATGTTTGAACAGCCTACAAAGGATTCACCACTCCTTGCGAGGAGATGTATACCCAGGCCTATCGTCGGATTGTTACTCAAAGCCTCTGGCCAGAGCATATCATGTTAGAGTGCGAGTCTCTTAAATACATGAGAGTAATTAGAAATCCAAAGGACGAGAAAGACACTACTTGGGCTAGGTGTGACGTAGTCAGCCTAGTGGGGACTGACACAGACCGTGTCCTGAACCAAGTGGGTATAAGGTGGTGAAGGGAATGGGGCACGATTCATTAGAGCTGCTGAAGGGTTTCAGAATAATTTCTTCTGAGGTCAAACCGTTGATCTTTCGATTAATTGGGGATCATGATGTACTACTAGGTGCCACTCATGATCGTTCTATAATTAATGGTTAATTATAGACGGCCAACATAAATCGAAAGCCTATTTAGTCACACGCACTACGAGTAATCCGAGGGATTTAAAACGAGTTGAAAATTGGATTTTCCGATCAAGAGAAATAAGTCGAATCTGAGTTAATCAGAGGCGCAATGGAAGCTAAAAATGGCTAAGTCTTTTGAAGGCTTTTTGGGCGAATTAAATGAGTTTAATTCGCGCGGTTCGGGTTGGTTTGGCCGGCCAAAGAGGGTGTAAACCCCTTTGGTGGCCGGCCAAATAAGAGGAGAAAACCAATTTAATTTTGGTTTAATTAATAAAATAAATCTAGCGCGATTTATTTTATAAATTATGGATAAATAAATTTGTATAAAGAAATTTATATAAATAAATTTATAGAAATTTATTCTTTTATGGAAGTTAAAATAATCCATGAATTGGTTTATTTTAATTTTATAAAATCAATTATGAATTGATTTTTCCATAATAAGAAAGTTTATAAATTTCTTATAAAATTTATTCCATAATTTAAAGAGAAGAAGAATTAGTTTTATTATAAATTAGTTTATAATAAAGACTCGGTTTAAACGGAATAATTAATAAGAAAATTTATAAGATAAATTTCTTATAACTAATTCCGTTAATTCGTTTAGAGGGAGACTTAGCAAAGGAGTTGCTACTATATAAAGGAACCAAAGGCAGCCTTATTCAACTAATCAATTGAGATTAGATCTCCCTCTCTCTTTCTCTTAATCTCTTCTC
>JAGFNQ010007315.1:37374-140342 GCA_024364735.1 Boesenbergia rotunda | reverse complement strand
GACAATGTCAACTCTTGCACAAGGAGGTTATAGCTACTTCATTACCTTTATCGATAATCACTCACGATTCGGGTATGTGTTCTTAATGAAACACAAATCTGAAGCTTTTGAGAAATTCAAAAAGTTCAGAAGTGAAGTAGAGAAACAGCTTGACAAAAGTATTAAGATACTTCGATCCGATCGGGGTGGTGAATACTTAAGTCAAGAGTTTCAAGATTATCTTAGGGACAATGGGATATTGTCTCAATGGACTCCGCCATATATACCACAGCATAATGGTGTATCTGAGAGGCGTAACCGAACCTTGATGGACATGGTTAGATCTATGATGAATCATGCAATTCTTCCAAAATCCTTTTGGGGCTATGCGCTTAAGACAGCTGTTTACTTACTAAACAGAGTCCCGACCAAGGTAGTCTCTACTACTCCATATGAGACGTGGAATAGTAAGAAACCTCATTTATCTCACCTAAAGATATGGAGTTATCCTGCTTATGTAAAGCGGACTGTATCAGACAAATTGGATGCTAAGTCTGATAAATGTCTATTTATCTGATACCCTAAGGAAACGAAAGGTTACCAATTCTATCATCCCTTGGAACAAAAGGTGTTTGTTTCAAGGCATGCTGTATTTCTAGAAAAAGAATTTCTTTTACAAGAAAACAGTGGGAGTAGCATTGAACTTGAAGAAGTTCAAGAAACTCCAATAGACATTACAGAGACACCTAGTCTAGACCCACAACCAATAACTCATAATGATGAGTTATCAGTTGAACCTAAAACAACACCACTTCTTCGTAGGTCTGATAGGACAAGCAATATTCCAGAGAGATACGGATTTCTCATAAGTGAATCGAACGACGTGTTACTCATTAACGATGACGAACCTATCAGTTATGAAGATGTTCTGAAAAATTCAGAAAGGGATAAATAGTTTGAAGCCATGAAGTCGGAAATGGATTCCATGTACAAAAATCAAGTATGGGACTTGGTTAACCCACCTGAAGGGATTAAGCCCATAGGGTGCAAGTGGGAGTAGCATTGAACTTGAAGAAGTTCAAGAAACTTCAATAGACATTACAGAGACACCTAGTCTAGACCCATAACCAATAACTCATAATGATGAGCTATCAGTTGAACCTAAAACAATACTACTTCTTCGTAGGTCTGATAGGACACGCAATATTCCAGAGAGATACGGATTTCTCATAAGTGAATCGAACGACATGTTACTCATTAACAATGACGAACCTATCAGTTATGAAGATGTTCTGAAAAATTCAGAAAGGGATAAATGGCTTAAAGCCATGAAGTCGGGAATGGATTCCATGTACAAAAATCAAGTATGGGACTTGGTTAACCCACCTGAAGGGATTAAGCCCATAGGGTGCAAGTGGGTTTTCAAGAAGAAAACCGACATGGAAGGTAATGTTATTACCTTTAAGGCTAGATTAGTGGCAAAAGGATATCGTCAGAAACAAGGAATTGATTATGACGAAACCTATTCGTTAGTAGCTATGCTTAAATCCATTCGGATGCTCCCGGCCATAGCAGCTCATTATGATTATGAGATATGGCAAATGGATGTGAAAACAGTTTTCCTTAATGGAAACCTGCTTGAGGATGTATACATGATACAACCTGAAGGTTTCACATCGGTTAATAAAACCAAAGTATGCAAGCTTCGACGATCCATATATGGACTAAAGCAAGTATCCATGAGCTGGAACATCCGTTTTGATGAGACAATCAAAGAGTTTGATTTCTCACAAAATCCTGACGAACCTTGTGTGTACAAGAAGGTTAGTGGGAGTGCAGTCGTATTCCTAGTGTTATATGTCGATGACATATTACTTACAGGAAACGATATATCAGTCTTACAGTCAGTTAAAATTTGGTTGTCCAAAACTTTCTCCATGAAAGACCTGGGAGAAGCAACCTATATCCTTGGGATTAGAGTCTATAGAGATAGATCAAAACGATTGCTTGGTCTTTCGCAGTCTACATATATAGACCGAGTGCTAGAAAGGTTTAGCATGTCGGAATCCAAGAAAGGTTACCTTCCCATCAGGCATGGGATCAACCTTTCGAAGTCTATGTGTCCACGCACAGAAAATGAGAGGATTTGCATAAATAAGATTCCTTATGCATCCGCAATAGGATCTATCATGTATGTTATGTTATGTACTAGGCCCGATGTATCGTATGCTCTGAGCGTCACAAGCAGATACCAGTCTGATCCAGGAATGGATCATTGGGCGACTGTCAAGACAATCCTCAAGTACTTAAGAAGCACTAAGGATGTATTCCTAATATATGGAGAAGGTGATATGGTAATACGTGGGTATACAGATGCCAGTTTCCAGACAGATAAGGATTACTCCAAATCTTAGTCCAGATACGTATTTATTTTGAATGGAGGCGCAATAAGTTGGAAGTGTTCCAAGCAAGACACCGTAGCGGATTCTACCACGGAAGCGGAATATATTGCAGCTTCGGAAGCAGCAAAGGAAGTAGTCTGGATCAAGAAGTTTGTCTCAGAACTTGGTGTGGTTCCAACCATTGATGAAGCAATACCGGTTTACTGCGACAACAATGGAGCTATTGCACAAGCGAAGGAACCAAGGTCTCATCAGCGATCCAAACATGTGCTTCGCCGCTATCATCTGATCAGAAAGATTATAAGTAGGAATGATATACAAATTGAGAAAATTCCCACTGAAAGGAATTTAGCAGATCCTTTAACTAAGGCCTTGCCTCAAAGCAAGTTTGAGGGTCATGTTAGAGCCTGTGGTATTGGGTACCGTAGCGATTGACATTAGGCCAAGTGGGAGTTTGTTAGTGATATGAGAGAAGTGTCCTAAGGCAATCGCCTTATGATTGTAATCATTTATTTTAATAAATGAATATTTACTATTTGAGTATACATGTTTGTGTATTTGATTGAGATCTTAAGCTTATTTACTGAATGTCCGCAATACAATTCACAGCATGAGAGAATTTGTGATGAATTCACAACTAGTGATTATCTCTACATGTGCAATTGTGAAGTATTGAAATTATCCCTAGTCGATGAATTGATAAATACGGACACTATCAATTCTGTTGAGACTAGCATGGGTTATTCTCTGATCAGCTGATTCTCACTGGCTGGTGACATGGAGATGTCTGGAGATAAATATAAATGCTAGTTAAGGGAACTAGTTCATTGGAGTGACTGGCTGTAAGACTTCATATGGTAGTCTACATATAGATATGCCAGTGAAGTTCTTACTGCAGCTTAAGTGCGATGTTCCTTTGACTTGCGGTGTTCAAGTCATCTTGGTCATGGAGGCTTATACTTTCACATCTTAAGCAAGCATCTCCAAGGAGGTGTGAACCCAGGATGATTGGGTATAAGCCGAAGTGCCCGAAGATGTTTGAACAGCCTACAAAGGATTCACCACTCCTTACGAGGAGATGTATACCCGAGGCCTATCGTCAGATTGTTACTCGAAGCCTCTGGCCAGAGCATGTCATGTTCAGAGTATGAATCTCTTAAATACATGAGACTAATTAGAATCCGTAGGACGAGAAAACGTTACTTGGGCTAGGTGTGACGTAGTCAGCCTAGTGGGGACTGACACACATAGACCATGTCCTGAACCAAGTGGGTAAAAGATGGTGAAGGGAATGAGGCACGATTCATTATAGCTGCTGAAAGGTTTCAGAATTGTTTCTGAGGTCAACCGTTGATCTTTCGATTAATTGGGGATCATGATGTACTACTAGGTGACACTCATGATCATTCTATAATTGATTAATTATAGACAGCCAACATAAATCAAAAGCCTATTTAGTCACACGCACTACGAGTAATCCGAGGGATTTAAAATGAGTTGAAAATTAGATTTTCCAATCAAGAGAGATTAGGTTGAGTCAAACGATAAGTCGAATCTGAATTTTTCAGAGATGCATTGGAAGCGTAAAATGGCTAAGTCTTTTGAAGACTTAATAGATGAATTAAATAAGTTTAATTCATTGGGGCGTGGCTTGGATGGGCCGGCCAAAGAGGGCCTCCATCCTCTTTACTTGGCCGGCCACAACAAAGGGAGAGAACTAAGTTTTTGGATCAATTTATAAAATAAACCAAGTGTGGTTTGTTTTATAATAAACCAAGGTTTGGTTTATTTCTTCATGGAAATTAAAATGAACCATAGATTGGTTTATTTTATAAAATCAATCATGGATTGATTTATCATGATAAAGAAATTTATTCCATAGGAGAGAAGAGACTTTTGATTTTTATCATGAATTAAAATATGATTTTAACCATGATATAAAATCAAACTTGGCATGATGGAATAAGTTATTCCATATTTGAGAGGCTTGATGGTTGAGAGGTTACTATATAAAGGACCCAAGGCAAGGCTTGACAGATAATCGAAGAGATGAAAGCATAGACTCTCTCCCTCTCTTTCTCTCCTTCTCTTCTCCCCTTCTTGTCGTGTGCCAACCAGCCCCATGAAGGAGCACCAGCTGATCGCCCCTGCCCTTTCCCTGCCGACCACCACCTGCTGCCGGAGAAGGAAGCTCCGACCATCTTTTGGCAGGAAGAAGGTGTTGCCGGAATTAGAGTTTGCCGCAAGGATCTTTTTGCTGCAAGCCTCTTCTTTTGCTTCGCCGGAATTTTGATTCCGGCCATCCTTTTGTGGTTAGTCTTCCGACTTCTCTCTTGGTTTTTCTTGTCGTATTTTCGGAGAATCTAGTAGTTCTTGAGAACATGAAACTCGTGGCTTTGCGAAGTCATCCTGAAGATACTCGGCGTGGACGTGAATAGAGGCGGAGCTTCCAAGGGACGCTTACGGTTGGATCTCGTCCCTTCCTTCGAGTTATGCGAGGTAATACGTAAATTAGTTTACGATTTTGCAAAATTTTAAATATATGATCATGTCTACACAAGATAAAATTGCATGCTTAGATGTGTGGTTAAATAATTTGAGAAATTATTTATGATAAACCTTCCGCTGCACGTAATTAATTTTAAAATTACGAACCCGCATCTATGTCAACATGCACCCAGTCCCAACACATATTGCACATCTTCCACGTTGACGTGCTTGACCGAACGCCCTAGCAAGTCATCAAAACTGGTGGGTGACTTCTTCACCAGAGATCGGAAGAAATCCCCCTCTGAGAGCCCCTGGGTGCAAGCACTGACGAGGATTTCCGACGTCGCTGTTGGCACATCCTGTGCCACTCGGTTGAACCGCTAGATGTACTCCTTGAGTGTTTCCTTCGACTTTTGCTTGAGAGCAAATAAGTTTAATGTCATCTTCTGATAACGACAGTTGCTGGCGATATGGTGGAGCAAGGCAGTTCTAAACTCCAGGAAGGAGTTGATAGAACCCGGGGGCAGCCTCTAGAACCATCGCTGGGCTGCTCCGGATAGGGTGTTCAAGAACACCCAGCACTTCATGTCGTCGGTATACTAGTGCAATAGTGCCGTATTTTCAAATTTACAGACATGATCCTTAGGATCTGTCTTCCTATCGTAATCAGCAATCCCAGGCCCGCGGAACTGCTTCGGCATGGGGTCTTCCACAATCTCCGATGAGAAATAGGTAGAGGGAGCCTTTGGGGAGGCCTTAGGTTCTTCCCTCTTCCGTGGCCCATCTTCCTGCCTCCGCGCGCTAAAGGCTACAGAGTTGGCTTTCTCTACATCTCTAGGAGAGTCTCGCCGGTGGTCCGGGACTGCTTCGACGTGTCACCCAGTGGTGAGACAGATCTTCGTGGTTGGGGGTGCGACATGGAGATTCTGGGTATCTCCTCCTACATAGAAGCGAATCGCTGTGAGGCGGCCTGCTCGATTTGGTACTGTTCGAGCGCTCCTTTGATGGCGTTGGCCACCAAGCGATCTAGTTCCTCTTTCATCAGGATGATGGATTGTCCTGCCAGCTCTGCCATCGGTGCTCCTTCTGGTGTTTTACTGGTTTCTCACAGACGATGCTAAACTAGTTCCGGAAGGAATCGACGTCGACAATCCGCCACCAAAGTCCCATCCATCGGGATTATGACGAGAGAGGAAAAGTGTTAGATCGATTCCGTACGCTAGAGGGGAGGGGGTGAATAGCATTTCTTCAATTTTTTTCATCTACATTGTTAGTTGCGCAGCGAAAATACAAACAAAAATGAAACTAACAACAAAGACAATGCTAACAAACCAAATTTACTTGGTGTCCACCCTGGACGGGTGACTAATCCAAGAATCCATCGGTGGATCACTCCCCGGATAACCTCCGGCTGGCCTTTGTCGCTCCTTATGGGTGGAGAAACCTCGCCACAGCACCTTGACAAGACCTGAGCACCAAGACTACTATTTTGCCTTTAACCAAGACAAAATTCGTCAAGAATCTCAGCCACCACGAAGTCCCCTTTAAATAGAACTTAGGGCTGATAACTCGCCACCAGTCGACTGCTCCCAGGGCAGTCGACTGATGCCACTGAAATTCGACCGTTGCAACCCCAACGTTCGAATTTTCAGCCAACTCACCAGCCGCTATGAGTCGACTGCTCCCAGGGCAGTCGACTGGTCCCCCAGCCAAAACCTTTCTGTGAGTTTCATCAATCGACTACCCAAATGGTAGTCGACTGCCCTACTCACACACCTAGGGATTCCCTTCCCGAGTACACTTCTCTCAGCACTCAAACCCTAAGACTTTCCCGAGTACAATTACACAGCACTCGTACCCTCACAACTCGACTGACTCCTCATAAGCAGCCTCGACTATTGCCTTTGCGCCCTCTTTATCTTCGGCTCCCGTCTCTCGGATGCAAGCAAGCCTCCAGCTTGCCTCCATGCCATCCTTCACGCATACTTCAAAGTCCGCACCCCTCAGCTCATCGTCCCTGCTCTCCAAGGTCCCTTGGGTGCACACAAGCCTCCAGCTTGTCTCTATGCCACCCTTCACCGTACCGAGGCCGTCCAGCTAAGTCCATATGTGTAACCTGTACAACCTGCGCACTCAACATACACATATCAAATACACAAGGGAAACCTAACTTAAACTCTTTGCCCAAACATTAAAACTCATGATCACTCCGGATCACAGATTGTCTCAACAATCTCCCCCTTTTTGATGTTTGGCAATACGTTTAAGTTAGGGAAACAAATAGTAATAATACATAGCAAAAACAATGCTAAACATTGCATATGCAATGCATGAATCATATCCCAAGGCATCTCACACCTAACCTTCCAAGTTAGGAATATTTCACACCTAACCCTCCAAGTTAGGACTTTTCACACACCTAACTTCCCAAGTTAGGAATTTCCACACCTAACTTCCCAAAGTTAGGAATTTTCACCAAAACGGACTTTTTAAAGCTTCTCCAAAGCTCCCCCTACATTGGACTTACAAAGGCTTTTTAAGAACCTTTCCAAGGTTCCCCTTATGCCAAGAATAGAACAACCATGCTCCCCCTTAATCTTAGCCCCCCCTAAACCTAGGGTTTCTAGCAAAGGTGTGTTTGGTTTGCCACTTAAACCCAACACTTCTCCCCCTTTACCATACATCAAAAAGACCCCAATACTATCCTAATTATCGGTTCTTTTAATCCCCAATGATCCTAAACACAGTGTACTAGACCCCCATACACTTATTTTTCATCATTCGGATACAAGTCAGCTGCTGGATACCCACACCAGCCCTGACCAGTCGACTTCCCCCCAGGGCAGTCGACTGATACTCTGATTTATCAGTTTTCTAGCCAATTTCAGAATTGCGCCAGAAATTCCACAAATCTCCAAAAATTCTCAAATTTCGTGGAGAACCTTGTGGTACCTATACCTACTTGAAAAAAAAATACATCCAACCATGTATCTATCACCATTCCCAAGTTTGACTCAAAATCCAAAAATTTTCTATGAAAATCAAGGCAACTAGGAGGCAACCTCCCCCTTAACCTATGTCTTCTCCCAATTTTCATTTTACCCAGGTTATGTTCTTCCCAACTTAACACCATAACCTCAAGTCAAGTTCTACCCAACTCAACTTCCAAGTTCTTCCCCCTTTGACACTTATCAAAGAATTGCCCCCAGCAACCTTTCTATTAGTGCCAAAAAGAACTCAACAAAACCCGGAAAACTCTAAAGATTTGCAAGCACATTTGCTAGGATATACCCTATCCTAGACAGATATGGTTTCATGAAGATTTTCAAAAGTGCTTGACTTTTGGTACATATCTAATTTTCTTCAAAGTTTGACATTTCGTATCAACTTTCAAAGCTATCCATGATTCCTTGTGTTTGTCAACTCTAACCATTATCAATTTACACAAGGAATTGTCCTCAATTTTCTCCCTTTTCATTTCTTAATCCTAGATTCATATGGGCTTCTCAATTTTTCTTGAATTCATCAAAAGCTTCAATATCATCCAATGAACTTTAAGCACTCATTACTCCTTATAATATCAACCCATGACATAGAATCTCATAAGACAATATGACTCTTTCATATGTTTCCAATTTTGTAATTTCTTATCACCTAATAGGCACTTTTTTTGCATACTCTCATTGATCAGTTGGCAGTCGACTGCCAAAACGAACAGAGAGTTTTTGGGCTGAGACCAGTCGACTGCCCCTGGGGCAGTCGACTGGTACCTGAATTTCAGGTTTTTCAGTCCAATTTCAGTAATGCCTAAATAATTCTACAAATCTCTAAAAATTCTGAAATTTCGTGAGGAGATTTGTGAAGCATATCTACTTGGGAAAAATATGTTTCCAAACAAATATACTCCAAATCCCAAGATTGGCATGAAACTCAACTTCTCCTAAAGTGTATCATTTCAACTTCTCCCAAAAGTCCCAATTGTGGTTTCTCCTTAATATTTCTTCTTATACTTGATCATAACTCATTTCTATCACTGAAATATATGGTGTTTACTCATTAAACCTTAATTTTATCAAATATAACCGTATTTTCACTTTTTTCTCCCTAAATTGCCTTTTAATGTGCCAAACCCTAGGATTAAGACTTACCCAAGTCTTCCAACCCTTTTTGGCACATTTCACCTAATTTCCTAAGAGAGAAACTCTTGAGATCCATTTACCATGGACCCCAAAGGCTCCTAGAGCTCCCCCTTGAGCTCTTAGCCTTAGCCACCTCCCTAGGTAACTCTACCCACACTAGACCACACCGGTGTGCCTCCGGTGATTCTTGGCCTACAAAATGAACCCTTTTAACCTTGGACACTTTGTCCTTGGTTAACTCATTCTTTTTACCTTTGAATGGCACCCCCTTGCCATCCTTGGGCTTTCCCTCCTTGCCATAACCATATGTTACCCTAGCATTTTTCTTTCCATTGGCCTTGGAGGTCTTAGACCGATATCCCAAACCCGATCTATCATGGTTGAGTTTTAGACTATCCAACACCATGTCTAGACCCTTAGATCCAACCTTGAATCTTTTTAGGGTCTTTTTTAGTGTATCAAGTCTTGCCCTCAAGGCTTAATTATCTCTTTCCAATTTTCTAACCTTAGTGTCCATATGTCCATTTTGGACATTCCTAGACCTATCCACTTTTCTAGGCATGTGTCTCCCCTTCTTGGGGTTTATGCCTTGATCCTTAGGTACAAAGGTCTTAGGTCTATCATGATGCATACGTTTCTTAGGGTTATGATCTAACTTGTTCACCCTATTCCTATCATGATATTTAAAAGCATGGTTATGCACAAGCAAATAATTTTTATTAATTCTAGCATGCATGCATGAATAATTAACTCTATTTTTATTATGCATAGAGGAACTCAAATTTGAATTTCATTTAAATTTAAGATTAGGGATTACCTCCCTTACCTTTGGAGTTCCCCCTTGACGTGATTTTTGCTTCTTCCTTTTCTCCTTCTCCCATCTCCTCAAGTGTCCCAATTTCTTTAGCTCACCTTTTCTAGGGAACTTGGTGTGGTAGTGCCCTAGCTCTCCACATGTGAAGCATCTAATCTTCTTCTTTTTAGCTTGGGCTTCTTCACTCATACACCCCATATTAGATTTAAAAAGAATTGAACTTGGTTTATATTTTATCTCCGTTTTACCATTTGGACACTTATCCTTGTAATGTCCCTTTTCGTTGCAACCATAGCATATAATATCTTCTTTTTTCTTGACTTTGGTGGAGGTGAAAGCTAGGTTGACTTCTTCTTTAACCTTGGATGACGTGGATGCTTCCTCTTGTTCCGGTATGGAAGTGGGTCTCTCCTCCCCCTCAATCCTTGAGGTGGTGACCTCTTCCATTTCTTTCTCTTCGGATGTTGAATATCTCTCACTCTCTTCTTCCACTTCACGTGAGGATGTAGATAATTCAATTCTCTCCTCTTCTTGAATCATGGGGCTTTTCTCCTTAGGCTCTTGAGTTTGTGTAAGAGTTTCATGATATCTTTTCAATTTGTTCCACAATTCATATGCATTTTGGTATGCCCCTACACTACTCAAAATATTGTTAGGCCAAATATTAGTTAATACACTAATTACCTTCTCGTTTGCCCTAGAATAAGCTTGTTGCTCTTGAGTCCAATATCTAGGACGAAGCTTCTTCCCGTGCTTGTCCTTTGGAACTTCGAAGGTCTCTTCTATTATCATCAAGCACTCCCACTCCATGCCAAACCACGTTTCCATTCTCGCTTTCCAATAGCCGAAATCCTGATGGTCGTAGGCTGGTGGGGTGTAGATGTCATCCCCAAGTTTGTCTTCCATTTTCTTCTCCTCTAGTGTGTGCTCCCTCGGCGATTAGTCCGATAAGAGCAGTCCTTCGCTCTGATACCAATTGTTAGATCGATTCCGTACGCTAGAGGGGGGGTGAATAACATTTCTTCGATTTTTTTCATCTACATTGTTAGTTGCGCAACGAAAATACAAACAAAAATGAAACTAACAACAAAGACAATGCTAACAAACCAAATTTACTTGGTGTCCATCCCGGACGGGTGACTAATCCATGAATCCATCGGTGGATCACTCCCCGGATAACCTCTGGCTGGCCTTTGTCGCTCCTTGTGGGTGGAGAAACCTCGCCACAGCACCTTGACAAGACCTGAGCACCAAGACTACTATTTTGCCTTTAACCAAGACAAAATTCGTCAAGAATCTCAGCCACCACGAAGTCCCCTTTAAATAGAACTTAGGGCTGATAACTCACCACCAGTCGACTGCTCCCAAGGCAGTCGACTGGTGCCACTGAAATTCGACCGTTGCAACCCCAACGTTCAAATTTTCAGCCAACACACCAGCCGCTATGAGTCGACTGCTCCCAGGGCAGTCGACTGGTCCCCCAGCCAGAACATTTCTGTGAGTTTCATCAGTCGACTGCTCAAATGGCAGTCGACTGCTCTACTCACACACCTAGGGTTTCCCTTCCCGAGTACACTTCTCTCAGCACTAAAACCCTAGGACTTTCCCGAGTACAATCACACAGCACTCGTACCCTCATGACTCGACTAACTCCTCATCAGCAGCCTCGACTATTGCCTTCGCGCCCTCTTCATCTTCGGCTCCCGTCCCTCGGATGCACGCAAGCCTCCAGCTTGACTCCATGCCATCCTTCACGCATGCCTCGAAGTCCGCACCCCTCAGCTCATCGTCCTTGCTCTCCAAGATCCCTCGGGTGCAAGCAACCCTCCAGCTTGTCTCCATGCCACCCTTCACTGTACCAAGGTCGTCCAGCTAAGTCCATATGTGTAACTTGTATAACATGCACACTCAACATACACATATCAAATACACAAGGGAACCCTAACTTAAACCCTTTTCCCAAATATCAAAACTCATGATCACTCCGGATCATAGATTGCCTCAACAAAAAGCTCCTGTCCTGCGAGATTAACATGAGCATTATGGGAACACGCCGGAGGTTGTCCGGCGGAGCCCACTCCGACGCTCAAGTCAGTGCCTCAATCTAGGAGATGGAAAAAATCAAGGAGACTGTGTAAGTTAGAGAGTGCGTAACCCCTTTACCGGAGGGGTTGGAGTACCTTTTATACCTGAGGCGACAATCACACATGTCTCCAGAATCCTTGCCACGCCCCCCCAATTGTCGGTTACGGGATAACCCTTACAACGGTCCACGCAGCCATTAAATCCGGTCCGTTGCGGTAATTATGGGTCATGATTATCCCGTGATAATTGGTGATGATTATCCGCAAATCCGAAGATGGGGAACCGTTACTTGAGGTCGAGTGCTCCTTGGGCCCTGCTATCCCAAGGTGATCTCGGGGTCTTTTGGCCCGGGGGGGGGGGGGGTCCCAAGAGTTTACCTTTCCGAGGTGGTCTCGGGGACTTGACTTTCCGAGGTGGTCTCGGGGACTTGACTTCCCGAGCTGATCTCGGGCATGTGTCTTCCCAGGTCAGTCTCCAGAGTATGCCTGTTAATTATAACTGATGTTCTGTTGTCTGTCTATTGCAGAGGAAATCATGCTCTCAAGGGCAATTAACCTGCTCATCAAGTGGGATGAAGCCAATAAGGGGGCCCTGGATCCCCCTCCAATCCCTCTCGCCTCGTCCTCTTCCTCAGCCGAGTCCTCGGAGGGAACTGCCGAATCCTCCCGTTAGTATGTCGTGCCAGAGCAGGAAGAGGCATCTGCTGTGCCTCAGACACCTGTCAATCAACGGACTCCGGGGCTATCTGCCGACTCGGAGACTTGCGTCCCTTCATAGAGTGATCCTCCTGCTGCTTCTGTCCATACGAGGGAGGCTGCGGAGAAGTCATCGCCTCCCGCTGATCCACAAATACCGAAATTCCCTGGGCGGTAAAAGAGGAAAATCTCGGAAGTCCTAGCTCTGAGACGGAAGAGGTTACGTCGTACCGGCCCCAGCACGCTCCCTTCCATTCTTGAGGAGGACCTTCCCCTCTCTGATGATGAGGATATCGTCCTATTGTCTCCATCTCCCCAGCCGACTGCCTCTATGGAGACAGGTGGTCAAGCCCTTGGTTCCCCCCTAGTCGCTCCTTCTGAGGCTCTGAAAGGCAAGCAAGCATTGCCTACCACCCCTCGAAAGCAGCTCGACCGCCTACGCAAAAGGCTTGACACAGCCTCGAGGCTGCCATGTAGTCTTTTCCCACGGTGCAATTTAAGGAGGCCCCTGCTGAGGGCATTTCTCCCTAGGGGGCCTCCAGTTCGGAGGACTATGATTCTGGCCCTTTGACGGGCCCAAATATACTAATTAATTTGTCACGAAATGTATGAGCTCATCAAATTTAAATATCAATGAAATGAAAGCTGGAAACCCTTTTTACAGTCAAAAGCATGAAAATGTAATATAGGGGCCACAGGTCGTATTTTTCTCAGGGACTAGTTGAAGGTTTGTTTGATTCGCGCTTGTATTTATGTGTCGTTTGTGTTTTCGGGTTTCAAATCAAAATTAAGGTTTGGGTTCAATTTGAAATGAGAATGCATTGAAATTAAAGGAACTTAACTAAAATGAGCCAAGCAAATTGATGGTAATAAACCACTCAACAAATGGAATACCCAATTCAACCAAAACAACTCAGTCGAAGTTAAAAGAGCACAAAGTAGATATTAAATGCAATCTAGATGCTAAATAAATGAATAGCGCAGTGATGGCATATTGTGGAGATAAACAAGCTGAACACAACAATAGCATACGAAATTTCAGAATTTAGACAAGCTACAATTCAGCTCTGCTACAAGATTTGCAAGCCAACAATCGCTAACAAAATTCAGAAATGGCTAAATGTCACACTAGCTGAGTTCAAGCACCATAGCACCACAAAATCAGCATATAATTGGATGCCAATCAATGCTTAAACTGCCTCTCGATACTAAGTGTAGAAGTAAACAACTTGATACACCAAAATGAGAAAATTGTTGTGCCAAATACAATTCAAATCAGTTTCAAGTGGTTACTTAGCTGTGATTAATGTAAAGCAACTGGTAATTCAGAATTACAGCCAGTAAGTATAACTTGGAAAACAAAACCTTTCAAGAAGTGGTAAGCAGAATTGAGTGAAGGAAATCAGAACTGAAGCAGAAATTCAGCAGTGCAGGGATTGAGTGTGAAGCTACTGCAGAAATGCAACAATCGAAGCAGAAACTAATAGATCAGGTTGAACATGATGCAATGGTTCACTAACTACAGCTGTTTTGATAAATTGAAATCAAGGATTCATACACAAGTTGAAAATTTTCAGAATTGATTCAAACTTGCAGAAATAACTTGCAGTTTTGCAGAGTTTCAGAAATTATCTAAGTGCAGAGCAACAAACAACAAGCTGATACCTATACACTACTCTACAGTTCGGAAAGCTTCAGAATGACTGATGAATACTTGACACAAATTAAGAAGTGCTAAGCTGACAATTGCTGAAAGTAACTGATGTGCAGGAAACAAACGTGATACGCACAATGAATACTTGGCACGCACCAGGAAATTGGCACGCAAGGTTTTGGACAGAATTAAACTGAAGTTTAAACGAAATCTATCACTACACAAGTTAACTAATTGACTACTGGCCAAATTAAACCTAATTAAGCAGCAAACAAATGCATTAAACGAAATTAACTAATTCTGAAACAAGAACAGAACTAAATAACAGCAGTGATGGAATTACAGCTATAAAACGAAATTAACCAAAACTAAGCTTCAATCTCTCATCTCAGCTCAAGAAATCCTTGCTGTCACTCAAGGAAGAGCCTCGAATTGAGAAAGAATCGATCCATACAAGAGAACGAATCATCTGATACAAAATCCAGAAATAAATTGGCAGAAACGAAATTACAGCTACAACTTGAAAATTCGCTGATTAAACTAAACCCCAATCCTTCTTCTTGCTGTCACTCAAGGATTAGCATCGATTTGAGGTGGTCGCGCCTCGAATTGAAGAAAAACTGAGGCAAAAATGAAGAACAAACGAAGAAATGAAGCTTGCGGCGAAGACGCGACGAGCGGAAATGTGGCTGCGTTTCTGATTAAATAGAAACAAATGGACGGCTCAGATTAATCGGAGGAGATCCAACGGTAGATCTTGGTCTGATTGGAGCCAAACTTTTATGATGATGATCTGGGGTCAGGATCTGCCTTGTGGTAGCTCGGATCCTCCAGATATGCAACGGATGGTCCAGATCAACTCTATCTATGAATGGACGCTCTAGAGCCCTCCTTGCTTGATCCAACGGTTGATTGAGCTCTGATTGGGATGAAACCTTCAGATCTTGATCATAGAGCTTGATCAACCCTAACCCTAGCTCGGATTGCTGCAGATCGTCCCGGATGGCTCAGATCTAGCCGCTCTTGAATCGGACGGCCCGGATTAATCGTAGGCTTGATAATTCGATCCGGTTCACATCCGACTCAGGTTTGACCCAGTATGCCCTAGGTCCAGGATTCTTCCATGCCTACAAAAATATATCAGAAAATTAGTGGTCAAATAATCCAAAAAATGTGTAAATTTGCAATTAAGTCCAAAATAAGAGGATGTTTCAAAACCTAGGGTAAAATCATAATTAAGCAATAAAAACATGGGTCAAACATGGATTTTAGCAATTAAAATAATCAATAAAATGGTGCTTATCAACTCCCCCACACTTAACCTTGAGTGTCTCGCGAAACTACTAAATAAGTATCCCTTAGGCTTTCTTAAGCATAATTAGAAGCAAATGAAAAGAAATTACCTAAGGTTGTCAATTCTCATAAATCTAAGCTCTATGGATTAGTATCTTGTCCTTAAATCAACAACTTAGCCTTTTCATCTATCATGAGTCATTGAGATGAATTTAAATCACTAGCCTTTCAAGGGAAGTTTTGGTGGCTCTCTCCTTAAATTCTAACTTGATGATGGAAGTGGAGCTCACTCAAACACATATGCTTCTTGAACTACCATAGGCTTGCTTATTATCTAATCTCTACCATTATTCATGATTAGGATCAACATCTATAAAAACAAATGAAAACATGAAAAATGGTGAGAAATGGAATAAAACAAGAAAATGGAAAATTTGATGGAATGGGAGACTTGGTTGCTCAAAAAATGTTTCCAATGTGTTTTGCCCCTCTTATCAGTCCTCTAGTGATATCCAAAAGTGTGGTGAAGTAAATCTTGAGTAATTCCTTTGGTTTGGATGAAAAACCCTTTCTTGGTTTCAATGTGCCATTTTCTTCTATTGTGTGCCAAATTTCTTTCTTCATTCTCTTTTCTGAATTTTCTCTTCTTCTCTTATCCTCTAGCAAGGTCAGATTTGTAGTGGAGCAAAGCTTTTAATTTGGATTAGAGAACTTCAATGATTTTCAATGTGCCGAAATTTCAAAGGTGTGCCAACTTTATTTCTCTCTTTTCTTTTCTTTCAAACCGTCTGTTTTTTTTTCTTTTCTTCACTGGAATTTGCTCCCCAAGAAGTTGAATTCAGCTAGAAACATTCAGCCAATTATGTTCAGATGCAGCAAAGCTTTGCTGATTAAAGAAAACCAAGTTCAGTTTTGGATGGATACAAACTGTGCTTAGCTGCTTAAGTTCCAAATCTGCCCAGCTGTAGTTCCAAAGCAAACTGACTAACACAGCTACAATTTCAAAGGATACTGAAATCACTCAGCAGCCCTTGCATTAGTCCCAATTCAGATCAGCTCCGGTCAGTCCAGCTACTCCAAATCAGCACTCAGCAAACTCAAAATTCTGCTTTGTTTCTTCTTTTTTTTTTCTGTTTTCCAAACTGTTTTTCTGTTTTTCAACCCTTCTAATTGATCACTTCAGAGCAGGAACACAAGTTCCTATTTCAGATCAGCCCCACATTCCAATCTAACTCGTGACAGCAGGTTGCATCAAATAAGAGTGGCAGATTTAGAGCTTGAAGTTGATACCAACCGTTTTTCTGTTTTTACCTCAGATTTTGTTCGGCTTCACTGCAATTTTTTTTCTTTCTTCTGTTTTTCATCAGATTCCAAACTCTTCCTTGCAATACAGTCCGATTTATAAACAGAGAGCAGCTGCAAGTGCAAAACATTCTGATCAAAACATGCTATCAAAAATTTATTCCTTCAATGGCACAACCTTGCTTTTGCTTGTGTGCCATTTTGCTTTTCATTGAAGAATTCTTCTTCAAAACTGCTCCACTTAATTTGGCACTGCATTACTGATTCCCAACACCCAAAATTCGAATTTAGATGGATACTAAACTGTGTCTATGTCCATTGAAATCAAGTGATACCGAAACAACTTTCTTTCTTTGAATTTCTTACTTTTGCGTGCCATCTCTTTTTCTTTTTCTTTCATTGCAGATTTTTCTTTTCATTGCATGCCACTTGATCTTCAAAATATAGTAAAGAAGCTAAGTCTCCAATGGCTTCCATTTCTCTTGTTCATTCTTGGCACCAAACTCACTCACTTGGCACCTTTTGGCTTCAACTTGGCAAAAAAAATTTTTTTTTTTCGAGTTGAAATGCATCCAAAACTTTAGTCACTCCCCCACACTTGAATCTTTGTCCGTCTCGGGCAAAATATCATTAGAAACATTTCAAACAACAAGTCCAAAGAAAAGTGAGGGTAAGAGAAAGAAATAAGTAAAGGAAAATGGAATAAACATGATTATTGCTAAAAATTGATGTAGAAAGGAAAATAAATGGATTAGCCTCTATAGATGTGATCCAATCATTGAAATATGGTTTTGAAAGAACCTAAGCAAGTTCTAGAGCACAATGACATATGTGTATCGCAAAATAAGGCTAATTCTCACTAGGTCAAAATAATTCATCCCAAGTCCTCAATTAAGAATCTAAAGCAAGTAGTACTCAAGTATCCAAGATTTCGTCCATTAGCTCAAACCCTAAGTCTTGACAACCAAATTTAATTTATTTTCAAAAGATTCTAAAATGACATGAAGATAACCTAGAGGGATACTTTTATTTCTACTCATGCAAGAAAAAGTGACAAAAGAAATAACATGCATTTATTTACAAGGACTCAGTTAAAAGGAAAATTCTAATTCTAGGAAGCATGGAAATGAAAAATGAAATAAAAGTAAATACAAGAAAAATCAAACTCCCTTTTATTCTGGTGGGCGGAGTCGATCCAGAAGAAGCCTCCATCTTGGTAGTGGAGGAAAATGGGTGGCCGGGAGACTTTGGACTCCCCCACACTTGAATTTCACAATATTTTGTTCAGGTGGCCTAAGGCGATTCAGGTTCAAGAGCCATTCAAGGGGTGGAGTGCTTTTAATTAAAGTCAGATCATCTCCTCCTTCTTGATGCCCTTCAGAAGTCCTTCCAGGAGGCTGGAGTCTGTTCAGTTGGAGCACCCACTCCTGAAGTCTTCTGGACCCTGCAAAACAATGTAATACCTCTCTCAAGCGTTCAGGGTCAGAAAGAAATGATATAAATTCAGTCTCTGCATTAAATGAATCCAAAACTGCATCATATTCAATTAAATCAATTTGTGGTGCCTCAATAAAATTTTCAAAATCATTTTCTACAAAATTTGCATCCAGGAGCTCATCACAAATAAAGAAACAATTTCTGGCTCATCAATAGAAATTCACAATTATTTTCAATCCAGGGTGTATCAAGTAATGTATCACAGTCAATCAAATCAATCTCAGATATTCCATGAGTTTTTCACATTCAACCTCAGCATATGAAATAGCAAGAGATTCATCAAAATAAATAACATCAATTTCAGGCACTTCTAAAAAATTTCACTATCCATATCCACAAAAGATGTATCTAAAGATTCATCATAAATACTACATCAATTATGGGTGCCTCTAAAATTATTTCACTATCATATTTACAATGGATGTGTCAAGTAATGCATGATGATCAATAAAATCAATGTTTGGTACCTCTATTGGATTTTCACAAACAATCTCTACACAAGGTATATCAATAAATACATCAGAATCAATAAAGTCATCCCTAGGTACCTCACTGCATTTTTCTGAAGAAAGAGGAGAAATACTTACCTGAGCGTGCTGGATAATACCTGAAGGTGTATCTGTGGTCTCCTCCTGGTCAGGTTCATGCTCCTCTTCAGCCTCAGGTTCTGGTGGACAATCAACTGGTGATCCTTGGGTGCTTGCTTCCACCGTGCAAGTCCCTACACTTTCTGGTTCATCTTCTGACTGTGGTGGTCCCTGGGGCTTAGTGCAATCTCCTACACCTATGGAATCATCCTCTATGCAAGTTTCTCCTGTAATATCTGCAACAACAGTGTCAGAAAAATTAGGACTACTAATAACACTATCATCAGAAAATAAAAATCTAGAATGGTCCTGTGGAGCTTCAGTTTCTTCTTCTTGAGCTGAAACATTTGAAATTGGATTTTGAATAGGAGTCTCCGGAGGGATGCATGCTGTAGGTGCCCAGATTTTAATGTATTCTTCTTCTTCTTCTTCTACTAAATTTGCAGGATTAATTGAAGAAGGACTTTGCCATGCACTAGGGTCACCTTGAACTGATATAAAACCAACTCCGGGGCTCTCAGAATTAAAAGCAGCTTGAGAAGATAATTGTTCTGCTCTTTGGGCTTTTATTTGATTCAAATCATTAGCCACTTGATCCATTTGCCTTTCGATGTTTTGAAGCTCTTGTTGACACATTTGATAAAATGGTTGCACAGGCTGATTAAACTGCTGAAAAGTTGGTTCACCACTTGGTGGAAATTGCTGAAAATTGTAGCCCTGGAATTCTTGGATCTGGGGTTGATGTGGTGGTGAACACTGAAGTTGAGTGGGCTGAAATTTTGTTGCCATGGCTGAAAATTCTGGAATAATGGCTGCCCAATCTGATTTGCTGGAAAATTGGTTGAATTGGCTGAAAATCCGGCTGAAATGGTTGGAATTGCTGTTGTTGCTCGAATTGTTGTAATGGGTCTGAAACTGTTGCCATGGTGGCTGAAATTGCTGAATTGTTGATCAAATTCTGAAATGGTGGCTGCAAAAACTGATTTGGTTGCTGGAAATTAGAATAGGGCTGTTGGAATTCTTGCTGGGTCTGCTGAAAGTGTGGACACGGCTGCTGATAAGTGGATGAAAACATTTTGAACCTGCACCCCTGTCACAAAACAAACAAGAAAAAGGCAGTAACCGTATACAAAAGAATAAGCAACAAAAATAGAACCCAATGATATATCAAAAAGTATACAAGCAAAAATCAAACAAATCAACTAGTTGCTTCCCCGGCAACGGCGCCAAAAATTTGACGGACCCAAATATACTAATTAATTTGTCACGAAATGTATGGGCTCATCAAATTTAAATATCAATGAAATGAAAGCTGGAAACCCTTTTTACAGTCAAAAGCATGAAATGTAATATAGGGGCCACAGGTCGTATTTTTCTCAGGGACTAGTTGAAGGTTTGTTTGATTCGCGCTTGTATTTATGTGTCGTTTGTGTTTTCGGGTTTCAAATCAAAATTAAGGTTTGGGTTCAATTTGAAATGAGAATGCATTGAAATTAAAGGAACTTAACTAAAATGAGCCAAGCAAATTGATGGTAATAAACCACTCAACAAATGGAATACCCAATTCAACCAAAACAACTCAGTCGAAGTTAAAAGAGCACAAAGTAGATATTAAATGCAATCTAGATGCTAAATAAATGAATAGCGCAGTGATGGCATATTGTGGAGATAAACAAGCTGAACACAACAATAGCATACGAAATTTCAGAATTTAGACAAGCTACAATTCAGCTCTGCTACAAGATTTGCAAGCCAACAATCGCTAACAAAATTCAGAAATGGCTAAATGTCACACTAGCTGAGTTCAAGCACCATAGCACCACAAAATCAGCATATAATGGATGCCAATCAATGCTTAAACTGCCTCTCGATACTAAGTGTAGAAGTAAACAACTTGATACACCAAATGAGAAAATTGTTGTGCCAAATACAATTCAAATCAGTTTCAAGTGGTTACTTAGCTGTGATTAATGTAAAGCAACTGGTAATTCAGAATTACAGCCAGTAAGTATAACTTGGAAAACAAAACCTTTCAAGAAGTGGTAAGCAGAATTGAGTGAAGGAAATCAGAACTGAAGCAGAAATTCAGCAGTGCAGGGATTGAGTGTGAAGCTACTGCAGAAATGCAACAACCGAAGCAGAAACTAATAGATCAGGTTGAACATGATGCAATGGTTCACTAACTACAGCTGTTTTGATAAATTGAAATCAAGGATTCATACACAAGTTGAAAATTTTCAGAATTGATTCAAACTTGCAGAAATAACTTGCAGTTTGCAGAGTTTCAGAAATTATCTAAGTGCAGAGCAACAAACAACAAGCTGATACCTATACACTACTCTACAGTTCGGAAAGCTTCCGAATGACTGATGAATACTTGACACAAATTAAGAAGTGCTAAGCTGACAATTGCTGAAAGTAACTGATGTGCAGGAAACAAACGTGATACGCACAATGAATACTTGGCACGCACCAGGAAATTGGCACGCAAGTTTTGGACAGAATTAAACTGAAGTTTAAACGAAATCTATCACTACACAAGTTAACTAACTGACTACTGGCCAAATTAAACCTAATTAAGCAGCAAACAAATGCATTAAACGAAATTAACTAATTCTGAAACAAGAACATAACTAAATAACAGCAGTGATGGAATTACAGCTATAAAACGAAATTAACCAAAACTAAGCTTCAATCTCTCATCTCAGCTCAAGAAATCCTTGCTGTCACTCAAGGAAGAGCCTCGAATTGAGAAAGAATCGATCCATACAAGAGAACGAATCATCTGATACAAAATCCAGAAATAAATTGGCAGAAACGAAATTACAGCTACAACTTGAAAATTCGCTGATTAAACTAAACCCCAATCCTTCTCCTTGCTGTCACTCAAGGATTAGCATCGATTTGAGGTGGTCGCGCCTCGAATTGAAGAAAAACTGAGGCAAAAATGAAGAACAAACGAAGAAATGAAGCTTGCGGCGAAGACGCGACGAGCGGAAATGTGGCTGCGTTTCTGATTAAATAGAAACAAATGGATGGCTCAGATTAATCGGAGGAGATCCAACGGTAGATCTTGGTCTGATTGGAGCCAAACTTTTATGATGATGATCTGGGGTCAGGATCTGCCTTGTGGTAGCTCGGATCCTCCAGATATGCAACGGATGGTCCAGATCAACTCTATCTATGAATGGACGCTCTAGAGCCCTCCTTGCTTGATCCAACGGTTGATTGAGCTCTGATTGGCATGAAACCTTCAGATCTTGATCATAGAGCTTGATCAACCCTAAGCCTAGCTCGGATTGCTTCAGATCGTCCCGGATGGCTCAGATCTAGCCGCTCTTGAATCGGACGGCCCGGATTAATCGTAGGCTTGATAATTCGATCCGGTTCACATCCGACTCAGGTTTGACCCAGTATGCCCTAGGTCCAGGATTCTTCCATGCCTACAAAAATATATCAGAAAATTAGTGGCCAAATAATCCAAAAAATATGTAAATTTGCAATTAAGTCCAAAATAAGAGGAAGTTTCAAAACCTAGGGTAAAATCATAATTAAGCAATAAAAACATGGGTCAAACATGGATTTTAGCAATTAAAATAATTAATAAAATGGTGCTTATCAACTCCCCCACACTTAACCTTGAGCGTCTGGCGAAACTACTAAATAAGTATCCCTTAGGCTTTCTTAAGCATAATTAGAAGCAAATGAAAAGAAATTACCTAAGGTTGTCAATTCTCATAAATCTAAGCTCTATGGATTAGTATCTTGTCCTTAAATCAACAACTTAGCCTTTTCATCTATCATGAGTCATTGAGATAAATTTAAATCTCTAGCCTTTCAAGGGAAGTTTTGGTGGCTCTCTCCTTAAATTCTAACTTGATGATGGAAGTGGAGCTCACTCAAACACATATGCTTCTTGAACTACCATAGGCTTGCTTATTATCTAATCTCTACCATTATTCATGATTAGGATCAACATCTATAAAAACAAATGAAAACATGAAAAATGGTGAGAAATGGAATAAAACAAGAAAATGGAAAATTTGATGGAATGGGAGACTTGGTTGCTCAAAAATGTTTCCAATGTGCTTTGCCCCTCTTATCAGTCCTCTAGTGATATCAAAAGTGTGGTGAAGTCAAATTCGAATAATTCTTTGATTTGGATGAAAATCCCTTTCTTGGTTTCAATGTGCCATTTTCTTCTATTGTGTGCCAAATTTCTTTCTTCATTCTCTTTTCTGAATTTTCTCTTCTTCTCTTATCCTCTAGCAAGGTCAGATTTGTAGTGGAGCAAAGCTTTTAATTTGGATTAGAGAACTTCAATGATTTTCAATGTGCCGAAATTTCAAAGGTGTGCCAACTTTATTTCTCTCTTTTCTTTTCTTTCAAACCGTCTGTTTTTTTTTCTTTTCTTCACTGGAATTTGCTCCCCAAGAAGTTGAATTCAGCTAGAAACATTCGGCCAATTATGTTCAGATGCAGCAAAGCATTGCTGATTAAAGAAAACCAAGTTCAGTTTTGGATGGATACAAACTGTGCTTAGCTGCTTAAGTTCCAAATCTGCCCAGCTGTAGTTCCAAAGCAAACTGACTAACACAGCTACAATTTCAAAGGATACTGAAATCACTCAGCAGCCCTTGCATTAGTCCCAATTCAGATCAGCTCCGGTCAGTCCAGCTACTCCAAATCAGCACTCAGCAAACTCAAAATTCTGCTTTGTTTCTTCTTTTTTTTTTCTGTTTTCCAAACTTTTTTTCTGTTTTTCAACCCTTCTAATTGATCACTTCAGAGCAGGAACACAAGTTCCTATTTCAGATCAGCCCCACATTCCAATCTAACTCGTGACAGCAGGTTGCATCAAATAAGAGTGGCAGATTTAGAGCTTGAAGTTGATACCAACCGTTTTTCTGTTTTTACCTCAGATTTTGTTCGGCTTCACTGCAATTTTTTTTCTTTCTTCTGTTTTTCATCAGATTCCAAACTCTTCCTTGCAATACAGTCTGATTTATAAACAGAGAGCAGCTGCAAGTGCCAAAACATTCTGATCAAAACATGCTATCAAAAATTTATTCCTTCAATGGCACAACCTTGCTTTTGCTTGTGTGCCATTTTGCTTTTCATTGAAGAATTCTTCTTCAAAACTGCTCCACTTAATTTGGCACTGCATTACTGATTCCCAACACCCAAAATTCGAATTTAGATGGATACTAAACTGTGTCTATGTCCATTGAAATCAAGTGATACCGAAACAACTTTCTTTCTTTGAATTTCTTACTTTTGCGTGCCATCTCTTTTTCTTTTTCTTTCATTGCAGATTTTTCTTTTCATTGCATGCCACTTGATCTTCAAAATATAGTAAAGAAGCTAAGTCTCCAATGGCTTCCATTTCTCTTGTTCATTCTTGGCACCAAACTCACTCACTTGGCACCTTTTGGCTTCAACTTGGCAAAATTTTTTTTTTTTCGAGTTGAAATGCATCCAAAACTTTAGTCACTCCCCCACACTTGAATCTTTGTCCGTCTCGGGCAAAATATCATTAGAAACATTTCAAACAACAAGTCCAAAGAAAAGTGAGGGTAAGAGAAAGAAATAAGTAAAGGAAAATGGAATAAACATGATTATTGCTAAAAATTGATGTAGAAAGGAAAATAAATGGATTAGCCTCTATAGATGTGATCCAATCATTGAAATATGGTTTTGAAAGAACCTAAGCAAGTTCTAGAGCACAATGACATATGTGTATCGCAAAATAAGGCTAATTCTCACTAGGTCAAAATAATTCATCCCAAGTCCTCAATTAAGAATCTAAAGCAAGTAGTACTCAAGTATCCAAGATTTCGTCCATTAGCTCAAACCCTAAGTCTTGACAACCAAATTTAATTTATTTTCAAAAGATTCTAAAATGACATGAAGATAACCTAGAGGGATACTTTTATTTCTACTCATGCAAGAAAAAGTGACAAAAGAAATAACATGCATTTATTTACAAGGACTCAGTTAAAAGGAAAATTCTAATTCTAGGAAGCATGGAAATGAAAAATGAAATAAAAGTAAATACAAGAAAAATCAAACTCTCCTTTATTCTGGTGGGCGGAGTCGATCCAGAAGAAGCCTCCATCTTGGTAGTGGAGGAAATGGGTGGCGGGAGACTTTGGACTCCCCCACACTTGAATTTCACAATATTTGTTCAGGTGGCCTAGGCGATTCAGGTTCAAGAGCCATTCAAGGGGTGGAGTGCTTTTAATTAAAGTCAGATCATCTCCTCCTTCTTGATGCCCTTCAGAAGTCCTTCCAGGAGGCTGGAGTCTGTTCAGTTGGAGCACCCACTCCTGAAGTCTTCTGGACCCTGCAAAACAATGTAATACCTCTCTCAAGCGTTCAGGGTCAGAAAGAAATGATATAAATTCAGTCTCTGCATTAAATGAATCCAAAACTGCATCATATTCAATTAAATCAATTTGTGGTGCCTCAATAAAATTTTCAAAATCATTTTCTACAAAATTTGCATCCAGGAGCTCATCACAAATAAAGAAAACAATTTCTGGCTCATCAATAGAAAATTCACAATTATTTTCAATCAAGGGTGTATCAAGTAATGTATCACAGTCAATGAAATCAATCTCAGATATTTCCATGAGTTTTTCACATTCAACCTCAGCATATGAAATAGCAAGAGATTCATCAAAATAAATAACATCAATTTCAGGCACTTCTAAAAAAATTTCACTATCCATATCCACAAAAGATGTATCTAAAGATTCATCATAACATACTACATCAATTATGGGTGCCTCTAAAATTATTTCACTATTCATATTTACAATGGATGTGTCAAGTAATGCATGATGATCAATAAAATCAATGTTTGGTACCTCTATTGGATTTTCACAAACAATCTCTACACAAGGTATATCAATAAATACATCAGAATCAATAAAGTCATCCCTAGGTACCTCACTGCATTTTTCTGAAGAAAGAGGAGAAATACTTACCTGAGCGTGCTGGATAATACCTGAAGGTGTATCTGTGGTCTCCTCCTGGTCAGGTTCATGCTCCTCTTCAGCCTCAGGTTCTGGTGGACAATCAACTGGTGATCCTTGGGTGCTTGCTTCCACCGTGCAAGTCCCTACACTTTCTGGTTCATCTTCTGACTGTGGTGGTCCCTGGGGCTTAGTGCAATCTCCTACACCTATGGAATCATCCTCTATGCAAGTTTCTCCTATAATATCTGCAACAACAGTGTCAGAAAAATTAGGACCACTAATAACACTATCATCAGAAAATAAAAATCTAGAATGGTCCTGTGGAGCTTCAGTTTCTTCTTCTTGAGCTGAAACATTTGAAATTGGATTTTGAATAGGAGTCTCCGGAGGGATGCATGCTGTAGGTGCCCAGATTTTAATGTATTCTTCTTCTTCTTCTTCTACTAAATTTGCAGGATTAATTGAAGAAGGACTTTGCCATGCACTAGGGTCACCTTGAACTGATATAAAACCAACTCCGGGGCTCTCAGAATTAAAAGCAGCTTGAGAAGATAATTGTTCTGCTCTTTGGGCTTTTATTTGATTCAAATCATTAGCCACTTGATCCATTTGCCTTTCGATGTTTTGAAGCTCTTGTTGACACATTTGATAAAATGGTTGCACAGGCTGATTAAACTGCTGAAAAGTTGGTTCACCACTTGGTGGAAATTGCTGAAAATTGTAGCCCTGGAATTCTTGGATCTGGGGTTGATGTGGTGGTGAACACTGAAGTTGAGTGGGCTGAAATTCTTGTTGCCATGGCTGAAAATTCTGGAATAATGGCTGCCCAATCTGATTTTGCTGGAAAATTGGTTGAATTGGCTGAAAATCCGGCTGAAATGGTTGGAATTGCTGTTGTTGCTCGAATTGTTGTAATGGTGTCTGAAACTGTTGCCATGGTGGCTGAAATTGCTGAATTTGTTGATCAAAATTCTGAAATGGTGGCTGCAAAAACTGATTTGGTTGCTGGAAATTAGAATAGGGCTGTTGGAATTCTTGCTGGGTCTGCTGAAAGTGTGGACACGGCTGCTGATAAGTGGATGAAAACATTTTGAACCTGCACCCCTGTCACAAAAACAAACAAGAAAAAAGGCAGTACCCGTATACAAAAGAATAAGTAACAAAAATAGAACCCAATGATATATCAAAAAGTATACAAGCAAAAATCAAACAAATCAACTAGTTGCTTCCCCGGCAACGGCGCCAAAAATTTGACGGACCCAAATATACTAATTAATTTGTCACGAAATGTATGGGCTCATCAAATTTAAATATCAATGAAATGAAAGCTGGAAACCCTTTTTACAGTTAAAAGCATGAAAATGTAATATAGGGGCCACAGGTCGTATTTTTCTCAGGGACTAGTTGAAGGTTTGTTTGATTCGCGCTTGTATTTATGTGTCGTTTGTGTTTTCGGGTTTCAAATCAAAATTAAGGTTTGGGTTCAATTTGAAATGAGAATGCATTGAAATTAAAGGAACTTAACTAAAATGAGCCAAGCAAATTGATGGTAATAAACCACTCAACAAATGGAATACCCAATTCAACCAAAACAACTCAGTCGAAGTTAAAAGAGCACAAAGTAGATATTAAATGCAATCTAGATGCTAAATAAATGAATAGCGCAGTGATGGCATATTGTGGAGATAAACAAGCTGAACACAACAATAGCATACGAAATTTCAGAATTTAGACAAGCTACAATTCAGCTCTGCTACAAGATTTGCAAGCCAACAATCGCTAACAAAATTCAGAAATGGCTAAATGTCACACTAGCTGAGTTCAAGCACCATAGCACCACAAAATCAGCATATAATTGGATGCCAATCAATGCTTAAACTGCCTCTCGATACTAAGTGTAGAAGTAAACAACTTGATACACCAAAATGAGAAAATTGTTGTGCCAAATACAATTCAAATCAGTTTCAAGTGGTTACTTAGCTGTGATTAATGTAAAGCAACTGGTAATTCAGAATTACAGCCAGTAAGTATAACTTGGAAAACAAAACCTTTCAAGAAGTGGTAAGCAGAATTGAGTGAAGGAAATCAGAACTGAAGCAGAAATTCAGCAGTGCAGGGATTGAGTGTGAAGCTACTGCAGAAATGCAACAACCGAAGCAGAAACTAATAGATCAGGTTGAACATGATGCAATGGTTCACTAACTACAGCTGTTTTGATAAATTGAAATCAAGGATTCATACACAAGTTGAAAATTTTCAGAATTGATTCAAACTTGCAGAAATAACTTGCAGTTTTGCAGAGTTTCAGAAATTATCTAAGTGCAGAGCAACAAACAACAAGCTGATACCTATACACTACTCTACAGTTCGGAAAGCTTCCGAATGACTGATGAATACTTGACACAAATTAAGAAGTGCTAAGCTGACAATTGCTGAAAGTAACTGATGTGCAGGAAACAAACGTGATACGCACAATGAATACTTGGCACGCACCAGGAAATTGGCACGCAAGGTTTTGGACAGAATTAAACTGAAGTTTAAACGAAATCTATCACTACACAAGTTAACTAACTGACTACTGGCCAAATTAAACCTAATTAAGCAGCAAACAAATGCATTAAACGAAATTAACTAATTCTGAAACAAGAACATAACTAAATAACAGCAGTGATGGAATTACAGCTATAAAACGAAATTAACCAAAACTAAGCTTCAATCTCTCATCTCAGCTCAAGAAATCCTTGCTGTCACTCAAGGAAGAGCCTCGAATTGAGAAAGAATCGATCCATACAAGAGAACGAATCATCTGATACAAAATCCAGAAATAAATTGGCAGAAACGAAATTACAGCTACAACTTGAAAATTCGCTGATTAAACTAAACCCCAATCCTTCTCCTTGCTGTCACTCAAGGATTAGCATCGATTTGAGGTGGTCGCGCCTCGAATTGAAGAAAAACTGAGGCAAAAATGAAGAACAAACGAAGAAATGAAGCTTGCGGCGAAGACGCGACGAGCGGAAATGTGGCTGCGTTTCTGATTAAATAGAAACAAATGGACGGCTCAGATTAATCGGAGGAGATCCAACGGTAGATCTTGGTCTGATTGGAGCCAAACTTTTATGATGATGATCTGGGGTCAGGATCTACCTTGTGGTAGCTCGGATCCTCCAGATATGCAACGGATGGTCCAGATCAACTCTATCTATGAATGGACGCTCTAGAGCCCTCCTTGCTTGATCCAACGGTTGATTGAGCTCTGATTGGGATGAAACCTTCAGATCTTGATCATAGAGCTTGATCAACCCTAACCCCAGCTCGGATTGCTTCAGATCGTCTCGGATGGCTCAGATCTAGCCGCTCTTGAATCGGACGACCCGGATTAATCGTAGGCTTGATAATTCGATCCGGTTCACATCCGACTCAGGTTTGACCCAGTATGCCCTAGGTCCAGGATTCTTCCATGCCTACAAAAATATATCAGAAAATTAGTGGCCAAATAATCCAAAAAATGTGTAAATTTGCAATTAAGTCCAAAATAAGAGGAAGTTTCAAAACCTAGGGTAAAATCATAATTAAGCAATAAAAACATGGGTCAAACATGGATTTTAGCAATTAAAATAATCAATAAAATGGTGCTTATCACCCTTCTACAGTGCCACCTGGGGCTCCCACTATCCAGCCACTCCCCCCGCATAAAGACCCCTTATCCTCTGTGAGCCGGGTTGACCCCCCGAGGAGTCAAGGAATCTCAGGAGGGGAATCCGTGCGGGTCTCCGCTGGGCCTCTCACTACCCTCCGTGAGTCTCTTTTGAAGGTAAGTGTTCCAGGTGCATAGGTTGTTTCTCTTTATGCTTTATAACTCCTTTGCGCTATGATAGGTGGCTCAAGACTGCCTAACAACCGGCCACCACTTGTACGCCTGGCCGAAGATTGAGGCCCTGCCCCGTCGAGCATTGAGAGCAGAGGTTGCAGCCGATCATGAGCATAGGGCGGGACTCTTGCAAGCGGAGGTCAGCAGGGCTCTCTGAGCGAAGATGGAGCATCAGCTGGACACCCTGCTGTCCATGGAGTTTGCCCTACAGAGTTCCCAGCGCGGGGAACGTCTGATGTCCGAGAGGGTTGTGACCCTTACCGACGATATGCTCCGGGTGACTCTGGAGCGGGACTGGCTTTAGGCGAAGGGGGAGAAGCTATCGGGGGATGTCCGACTCCTAGAGACATCGACCTGGAAGCTGAATGAGTGCATCAAGGACCAAGTGCACCAGTTGTCCCAGAAGGATGATGCCCTCATGGTGGCGGTTGATTGCTCGACCAACTTTGAGGAGGACGCGACCCAAGCTTGATCGGAAACCCTGGCCTTTTCGGCAAGATTCGAAGCGGCCCTGGAAGACTATGACAAACTTGCTTCCGAGGTGGCTCAGCTAAAGATGGCCCAAGAGGCAGCCACATCCGAAATGCGCGATCTCTGGGCGACCGAGGACTCCTGTCTCAGGGAGGCTGAGGCAGAATTCAAGGCCAAGTTCTTAGAGTCAGACGTATTTGGCGATATCCTGTCCGGCCAAGTAATGAAGCGTTTGAAGCAGGGCTTCCATGGGGCCATCGACCAGCTAAGGAAGGACCAACTTCTGTCGCCGGACACCTATCTGAGCTTGATGACTATAGGCCGAGTCTGGGAGGAGCTCCCGCCAAAAGACAAGGAGTTGTAGGAAATAGAGAGACCTTTTCCCCGTCGGACCTTGCCTTTTTCCTGTTTATGCTTACTATCTTCTCCGACTGTACTCATTTTGGTTTGTAATGAAAACCTTTTTCATCTTATTGCCTTGAGTATCTTCTTTGTTTGACTCTTTGTATTATTTGCCCTTGACATGAGGACCAAGGGGATTGAAGAGCCAGTGTTTTCCCCCGACACCAGGAGCCAGATCACAGAATAACATTCTTGAGAAATAAGCATTCCTTCCCAGCCCGTGGGGAAAGGGAGCTAGGGAGCCAATGCTCATCCCCAATAGCCTCTTAAGTTGGTTTTAGGAGCCCAAAGACCCTCGTGATGCTAGGTGTCTCCTAGGTCGCGATAGCTTCGCGGGTTTTTTTGGGTTCAACCTTGGGTGTGGGTCTTCCCAAGGTAACCCCGAAAGTTCGATTGCCAAGCCTGAGGCTATTCATTTATGGGACCCGTATTAGTTCCCTTCTCTATTGAGTGTTTGGCGAGTTCACGGAATTCGAACAATCGTCTCCGGACCCAAGGCGGTTCTTGAAGTGATCCATAAAGGTTCACGAATTCCGAGGCATCACAGAGACATGCCAATCGACGGCAACAAGAAAGAGGCGACGCTTCAGTATTGGTGCCCATTATTACCCCCACGTCGTGCCCTCATTAAATGCAAAATGACGGTTGTCACCATAAAGGTGGAAGGTCAAACCACTCTTCCTCCTCCATCTTTCCTTGCTCCTCTTGTTAGAACCCATGAGCAAGGAAGGAAAAAGAGGTCGTAGCCTGAGGGCGAGGTTTGAGAGGGAAGAGGTTTGCTGCCCAGATGGGCGCGAAGCCACTTCATTACAGGTGAAGTCAGGTGCTCTCAGAACTACCTACGAAGCTTATAGCGTGCCGGTACATCCTCCACCATTCTCCCTTCTGACAGGGGCCGTCCGCATCACCGGAGAGTATAGCAAAGATGATGTCACCCATTTCACTAGAGAGCACAATAGAGATGGAACCACATGTTTCACCGGAGAGTCCAGAAGAGACATCACATGTTTCGCCGGAGTGTTTAGAAGAGATATCACATGTTTCGCCGGGGAGCATAGCAAAGATGATGTCATCTCTTTCACCCGAGGGCATAGCAAACTTCCCCGGACTTTATATTGTAAAGTGTCTCCTGCTGGTGGCTCCCGGACCCATTTCAAATGCTCTTCACCTCCTGATCGCTCAATTCCTCGAGTTTTGGGCATCAGGCTGCCGCCCACCTCAGGCGTCCGTCAGGCATGGAGTAGGTTGCCATCTAAGGAGGAGTTGTAGCCGCTGCTGTTCCTCTCCTCCATTTGTGTTTTGCAATTCTTCTTTGTTTCTAAATGTGAGTTGAATGTAAGAGGTAATCAGGGCCTTTGAATGGAACTGTTTCATCCCATTATGCTATGTACCCCATGTCGCTCCTATTTCTTTTTCGTCCGTGGGTGGTTATAGGAATGGAGGACTAAGAAGTCCCAGCCGCGGCCGAAGCTTCAGGGGCCAGGACCATAATAAAGGTGGCTCCCAGTTCACCCGCCACCAGAAGATGGTTCTGAGCTAAGCGACCAGGCGGGGGGTGATGAGGCAATAGAGGAGAGCCCGAGAAAAGGAGTGATCTCCTCTACCGAGTCCACTGATTGTATCCCCTTTGACATGTAAGCACTTCGAGCAATAATCAGATATCATGCATGTTTCCCTTGTCTGAGGGTGCTGTTTCATATCTAGTCGGCTATGTGTTAACTTTCTCCACCTATACTCCCCCTAGCCTCCCACGGTTCATGGTCAGAGGTTATAGGGTCTACTTGGCCCTAGGTCAGGCATCCGTAGTACCCAGACCCAACCTACTTAACTCGAGCTTCTGCAGCACTGCGAGGTAGTAGGGTTAGAGATCTTGGTCGGGCATCCGCAACACCCAGACCAAGCCTACTTACCTTGGTCATCCGCAACACTGCGAGGTAGTAGGGTTTGAGATCTTGGGCGGGCATCCGCAACACCCAGACCAAGCTTACTTACCTCGGGCATCCACAGCACCACGAGGTAATAGGGTTTGAGATCTTGGTCGGGCATCCGCAACACCCAGACCAAGCCTACTTACCTCGGACATCCGCAACACCACAAGGTAGTAGGGTTTGAGATTTTGGTCAGGCATCCGTAGCACCTAGACCAAGCCTACTTACCTCGGGCATCCGCAGCATAGCGAGGTAGTCGGGTTTGAGATCTTGGTCGGGCACCCGCAGCACCCAGACCAAGACTACTTACCTCGGACATCCGCAGCACCACGAGGTAGTAGGGTTTGAGATCTTGGTCGGGCATCTGCAGCACCCAGACTAAGCCTACTTACCTCGAGCATCCTCAACACTGCGAGGTAGTAGAGTTTGAGATCTTGGTCGGATATCCGCAGCACCCAGACCAAGCCTACTTACCTCTACCAAGCCTACTTACCTCAGGCATCCACAGCACCATGAGGTAGTAGGGTTTGAGATCTTGGTCCGGCATCCACAGCACCCAGACCAAGCCTACTTACCTCGGGCATCTGCAGCACCACGAGGTAGTAGGGTTTAAGATCTTGATCAGGCATCTGCAGCAACTAGACGAAGCCTACTTACATCGGGCATCCACAGCACCGCGAGGTAGTTGGGTTTGAGATCTTGGTCGGGCATCCGCAGCACCCAGACTAAGCCTACTTACCTCGGGCATCCGCAGCACCGCGAGGTAGTAGGGTTTTAGACAGATGTACTGGCACTTTTGTGATGACACGTCTCCTTTATTTCATGAATTCACTGCAAGGCAACAAGAATACACAGGCGAGGACATAGCATGTCTCACAAATGTTACCGGGGGTGACAGGGTTAGAGACAGTTCGTCTGCCCTGACCTCTTCAGCTTTTTGTCTCTGTCCTGTGGATGGTAGCTTCCTCCGGTTAACCTTCTTGCCCCCTCGGGGTTTTCCGGGACTCCGATCTGACTTCCCCCCTTAGCAACGCCGAGACACCAACTGGTCCCCTTTAACTTCCGCCACATTGTCGCCTAGCGAAAATTTTATCTTTTGGTGGTAGACTGAGACCACCGCCTGGAAGACACTAAGCGTCGGGCAACCCAAGATGGCATTGTAGAAGGAGGGAGCCTCCACGACCAAGAAGGGGGTCCTCCTGGTCCTCTCCAGTATGTTGCTTCCCAACGACAGCGATAGGGTAATTTGCCCTATCGGCTGTACTCGGTACCCGGTGAAGTGGAATAGCGGGGTCGAGACCGGAAGCAGTTCCTCTTCGTCGATCTGCATCTGATCCAGAGCAACTTTGTACATGATGTTCATGGAACTACCTGTATCCACGAAGATACGCTTGACTTCATAATTGGCGATGTGGGCAAGGATTACCAGAGCGTCTTCATGGGGCGCTTCTACATCTTCGAAGTCTCCCAGGCCGAAAGAGATTGTAGGGTCACGATCCTGGCTCCGCCTCGTCCCAATTGCATAGTTCTCCAGCCGCCAGGTGTGAGCCTTCCTTGCTTGATGGGAATCTCCCCTGGTTGGTCCTCCGGAGATCACCCCCACGTGTCCCGAGGGAGGGCCACGTGCTGGGGCCTTGCCCTTCCTGGGATCTCTTTCCAATGAGGGAGACCTGCGGGGTGCAGCTCCCCGACTCCTCCCCCTTGAACATGACCGAGACCTATGTCTGGTCTCATTCTCCACAGACTGCCATTGTTGGGGAGAAAGGCTTCGTCGAGGAGACTTCCGGTGATACCCCATCTTCTTCCATTTCCTCTGAGGTTTGGTGTCTGCTTCCTCACTTAATTTCTTCTTCAAGGCATGACACTCTTTGGTGGAGTGTGTTGTACTGCCGTGGAAGTCGCAGTACTTCATCAGTGACTCTAGCTGCTCGGTGTCCACTGTCTCGATCAGCTTCCGCTTACCAACCCACTGGTCCTTCCCTAGGCGGAGATCGTTTCCTCGGGCTGGAGTCGGAGGTTCCCTCCTTTCTGACCGTACAACGGCTTGAGGAGGGACTCTAGCTGGTTCCTTGCGGCGGGCATATTGAACCTCTTCCACGTTGACTTGTTTGACCGAATGCCCTAGCAAGTCATCAAAATTGGCGGGTGGCTTCTTCACCAGAGATCGGAAGAAATCCCCCTCCGAGAGCCCCTGGGTGCAGGCATTGACGAGGATTTCCGACATCGCTGTTGGCACATCCTGTGCCACTCGGTTGAACCGCTGGATGTACTCCTTGAGTAGTTCCTTCGGCTTTTTCTTGAGAGCAAATAAGTTTAATGTTGTCTTCTGATAACGATGGCTGCTGGCAAAATGGTGGAGGAAGGCGGTTCTAAACTCTAGGAAGGAGTTGATAGAACCCGGGGGCAGCCTTTAAAACCATGCTGGGCTACTTCGGATAGGGTGTTCAAGAACACCCAGCACTTCACGCCGTCGGTATACTGGTGCAAGAGTGCTGCGTTTTCGAATTTACAGACATGATCCTCAGCATCTGACTTCCCATTGTAATCAACAATCTTAGGCCCGCGAAACTGCTTCAGCATGGGGTCTTCCACAATCTCCGATGAGAAAGGGGTAGAGGGAGCCTTTGGGGAGGTCTTAGCTTCTTCCCTCTTCCCTGACCCATCTTCTTGCCTCTGCGCGCTGGAGGCTACTGGGTTGACCTTCTCTACATCTCCAGGAGAGACTCGCCGGTGGTACGAGACTGCTCCGATGTGTCGCCCCGGTGGTGAGACAGATCTTCGTGGTTAGGGGTGCGAGATGGAGATTCTGGGGATCTCCTCCTGTATAGAAGTGACTCGCCGTGAGGCAACCTACTCGATTTGGTGCTGTTCGAGTGCCCCTTTGATGGCGTTGGCCACCAAGCGATCTAGTTCCTCTTTCATCAGGACGATGGATTATCCTGCCGGCTCTGTCATCGGTGCTCCTTCTGGTGTTTTATTGGGTTCCCATAGACGACGCCAAACTTGTTTCGAAAGGAATCGACATCGACAGTCCGTCACCGGAGTCCCATCCACCGGGATGATGACAAGTGAGGAAAAGCTCCTGTCCTGTGAGATTAACACAAGTGTTATGGGAACACGCCGGAGGTTGTCCGGCGGAGCTCACTCCGACGCTCAAGTCAGTGCCTCAATCTATGAGATCGAAAGAAAATAAGGAGACGGTGTAAGTTAGAGAGTGTGTAACCCCTTTACCGGAGGGATTGGAGTACTTTTTATACCTGAGGCGGCAGTCGCACGTGTCTCCACGATCCTCGCCATGCCCCCCCAATTGTCGGTTACGGGATAGCCCTTGCAACGGTCCACACAACCATTAAATCCGGCCCGTTGTGGTTATTATGAGTCATGATTATCCCGTAATAATTGGTAATGATTATCTACGGATCCGAAGAAAGGGGGACCGTTACTTAAGGTCAAGTGCTTCTTGGGCTCAGCTACCCCGAGGTGATCTCGGGGTCTTTTGGCCCCGGGGGGGGGGGGGGTCCCAAGCGTTTACCTTCCCGAGGTGGTCTCGGGGACCTGACTTCCCGAGGTGATCTCGGGTGCGTGTCTTCCTGGGTCGGTCTCTAGAGTATGTCTGTCGTGGTGTTCTCTGGAACCCACCTTCCCGAGGGGGCCTCGGGCGCCACGGAAGGAGAGTCGTCCGGACTCGGTAAATCTTGCCACATAGCTTTTTCAGTTCACGTGCCAGTCACGGGGTGCTCAACCCCATCACAAATCATTCCACATCCCATCTGTATAATTCTTTTCCACATCAAGTCCCTACGGCATGGACAGATAATTAGTACATGAATATTGTCATTATGAGATTTGAGAGTCAAAATCTGGTAAACTAGTATGTCCGGCCTCACTACGTACTAACCATAGCATCCACGCTAGTAGCTCCATGATTTACCTCCTTCGTATGGACCCTGAGATAGATTGATGGAGACACTGAGAACGAATGAATCGTCTTTTGCCACTATTCTTTTCCACATCCAAAAATTAATATAGATTTCTGAAATTCTAATTCTTCAATATGATTGGCAATGACAAGGGGAGGGATCAGGGCCTTTTTGGGCATTTGACACTTATCAGATAATCGATCGAACATTCTCTCAATTTTGTCCTCATCTCTCAGCAATGTCAGCAACAGCAATCCATCAGCCCCACCTCCCCTGCTCTGCTGCTATATAAGCAAGCACACACACCACAAGTAGCTACGCCAACTCAAAATCTTCTCCTTCTTTCTTCTTCTTGTTGCTGTCGCCGTTCGCATTCGGTCGATGGACAGAGTGCTGACGCAGGCGGGGCAGAGGGCGGTGGTGATCTTCAGCCGCAGCTCCTGCTGCATGTGCCACACGGTGAAGAGGCTGTTCGCGGAGCTGGGGGTAGACCCCGCACGTATAAAAAAAAGTAAAAAATAATTCGGTGCACGAATTTTCCATCAATAAGGGATCTTGAAAAAGAATCTTTTATAAACAATTTTACCTTACTTTCGCAAAGGTTTACTTTCTGAGAAGAAAATAAGCTAGAGATGACCTCTAAAATATAGCAATACTTTTAAGTATGTGCATTAACAATTATCTTGCCGGTGTACGTTGTCTAAGTTTATTTTAGACAATTTCAAAACTTTAGAATTAAGATAAAAAAAAGTTGTCTAGACTTATCTTGGAGGCTTCGAGTGTCTTCTTCCTGATTTGTCTATCAAGCAAATCTGAAGTACAATTTATATTTAGAAGTAACCTTTAAATTATTCATCTCTTAATTTTAAGATTTATTTACAAATTAGTGGTTGTTCTAGTATGAATTATAGACGATCCAGGCGTATGATTTTTAGAAGGATCAGGAGCTCGGTCGGGTTCGATTGCCTATCTAAATCGATAGTGAATAGGCCAGGTCAAGGAGTCACCCGAGGTCGGGCACTCGGGGCCGATCACCCGAGGTCGGGGCACTCAGGGTCGGTCACCCGAGGTCGGGCACTCGGGGCCGATCACCCGAGGTCGGGACACTCGGGGTCGGTCACCCGAGGTCGGCCCCTCAAAGTCTGTCGTCCGAAGCCGGATACTCACGATCATGCGAGGACGGCCGAACAATTATGAGCCTTTCTTATCATATAAGCCTTTCTTATCAAATATTCAGAAGACAATCCCCCCGGCATAATCATTGCCTGGCAGAGCCGCCGAGAGTTAAGGAGGGACAGAAGAGATATATTAGGCAGGGTGTCAGGCGGCTATGGCAGTCTCATAGCATTAATGCAGCTGTCACTATCACCATCTGTCAACTGACCCTCCCTTAATGAGATTTGCCAGCCCTGACACAGCAGAGAGTTATCTCTCCCCTATATAAACCCCCCATATGGCTCTGTAGAAGGGATTGCTGCCATTTTGCAACCCCACCACCACATTGTGAGCGTTGTTTTGGTCCTAGACGAGCGACTTAAGCCTGACTCCTACTCAGCCCGAGTCCGACCCCCCCCCCCCCGGGTTACAGCAGACCGGGTCGTCTTGGTTAGACCACGTCATCCGAGCGAAGACCGGTTCTCGCTCTTCGACAGGATCAAATTTGGCGCCGTCTGTGGGAATCTCGCCTGATCGAGAGCCGAGGATGAGCGAATCCAACCGGGTGACCGTTACTCTCTCACAAGAAGACTTAGAGCTGCTAATAGAAGCTAGAGCCAAGAAATTGGCGGAGGCACAGCAAGCGGCCGCTCGACCCGTTCAGCTAAGCCCGGCCGAGCAGACCGCTCAGGTGGGCACCGAAGGAGGGGTTCGACAGGAAGATAGTCCTCACTTCCACCGGGCGCTGTTCGGCCTGACCGAAGGAGCAGGACAATCAGACCCTCATGAAGCTACATCCAGTCATACCCGGGCTAATAAAGGGAAAGCTCCCCTTGTGCCGACCCCGACTGAGCGCACAGGGTTCCGCTTCTCCAGCCAAGTCTTGCACGAACCACTGCCCAAGCATTTCAGACTCCCGTCCATCACTGAATACGGAGGAGCTACTGATCCTGAAGAACATTTAAAGAAATTTGAGAATGCTTCGATGCTGCATCAGTACCCCGAAGGGATTAAGTGCAGAGCCTTCCTGACCACTTAGGCCGGGCCGGCCTAGCGGTGGTCTGACAGACTTCCAGAGGGGTCGATCAAGGACTTCTCTGATTTCAAAAGACTGTTCCTGCAGCATTTTGCCAGTAGCAAAAGACATCACAAAACCAGCTTAAACTTGTTTACCATGAAGCAGGGTTCCAAAGAGCCCTTAAAAGCCTACATCAAGAGGTTCAATCAAGTCGCTCTGGATGTGCCCACCGCTACATCTGAGGTGCTAGTCAGTGCCTTCGCACAAGGCTTATAGGAGGGCGAGTTCTTCAGATCCTTGATCCGAAAACCTCCGAAGGACTTCAAAAGTCTCTTAGGCAAAGCCAGCAAATATGTGGATGTAGAAGAAGCACAAGCCGCCAGGCAACCGGAGGTCAGATCGGCGCCCGAGGTCCCCCAGCATCAACAGAGGAGTGTGCCTCCCGGAGGACCTCTCAGAAGTCCCAGAGCTATGGGACACCGACAAGGGACCGAAAGGGGGATAGTTCAGCAAGTGGCCCAGGGTTGCCTCCCTTCCAGGTGGCAACCCTACTGCTCTTTTCATAACAGCCACACCCACGACCTTCAGGACTGCTGGCAGGCCGGCAGGGGTCGGGGTCGTGCTAGACGGGGCAGTCCAAGAGGAGCCCAACAGGGAGGCGGCCGAGGTCGAGGGAGAACAGCGCAGAACCAGTCAGAGGTCAATGCTCGATCGACCACCCCCGCGGCCAGACAACTGTTCCCGACCCCCACCTCTCTGGGGCGCGGCAATGTTAATGAGGAACAGGCCAACCATCAAAATGCAGTACACGGGGCCATTCACGTGATTTTCGGCGGCCCCACCTATGGAGATTCCAATAGAGCTCGGAAGTCGCAAGTTAGGCGACTCGATATCTACCAAGTGGGTTGCAGCTCTGCCCAAGCTCAGGGACCGCAGATCAGTTTCGGCCCTTCAGATTTACAAGGAATAGAAGTACCTCACGATGACGCCTTGGTCATCACAGCGATCATAGCTAATTACCAGATTCATAGAACCATTGTGGACACGGGAAGTTCGGTAAACATCTTGTACTTAAAAGCTTTTGAACAATTGCAGATTGAAACTACGGAGCTCCAGCCCGTGGCCACACCTCTATTTGGGTTCACGGGAAATGAAGTCCAGCCGTTGGGCCAAATCAAATTGGCCATCTCACTCAGTTAAGAACCTTTAAGAAGGACTCGGTGGTCTACCTTCCTCGTGGTGGAGGCCCCCTCGGCCTATAACGCCATCCTGGGCCGACCGGCAATGAACGAGTTCAGAGCAGTGGTGTCCACTTTCTACTTGAAAGTCAAATTTCCCGTAGGCGATCAAGTCGGGGAGGGCAGAGGGGACCAAAAGGTAGCCCGTCGATGTTACGTTGACGACGTTCGAGTGGAGATAAGTAAGACCTTCCGAGCTCCACCGGCCAGCTGTAACATGGTGCAGTCCTCTCAGCCCTCCCCCTGGGCTGAGATGATAGAAGAAAAAGAAGAGATCCAGTTGGTGCCTAACCGAGAAGAGACCAAAGTGAGAATAGCTCCTGGGCTATCGCCCGACCTCCAACAACAGCTGATAGAATGTTTGACACAGAACCAAGACGTATTTGCCTGGTCCCAGTAGGATATGAAAGGGGTCAGGCCCGAGGTCATGGAGCACAAGCGGCACGCTTACCCGGACGCTCGACCTGTGAAGCAAAGAAAAAGAGACTTCAGCCCCGAACAGATCAAGATTATCTAGGCCGAGGTGGAGAGGTTGCTGACCGCAAGACACATCCGGGAAGTACAATTCCCTGCTTGGCTAGCCAACGTGGTGCTGGTTTCCAAGCCGGACAACAAGTGGAGGGTCTACATCGACTTCAGGGACCTTAACAAAGCTTGCCCCAAGGACTGCTATCCGCTCCCCCGGATAGATCAGATGGTGGACTCCACTGCGGGGAGCGAGCTCATATGTATGCTGGACGCCTATCAGGGATACCATCAAGTCCCATTAGCCTTAGAAGATCAAGAGAAGGTCAGTTTTGTCACGGCCGAAGGCACCTATTGCTACACAGTTATGTCCTTCAGGCTCAAGAATGCTAGGGCCACTTATCAAAGGCTGATGAATAAGGTTTTTAAGGAGCAGCTCGGGAGAAACGTAGAAGTATACGTAGATGACATCCTCATCAAGTCCTCCCGAGCTGCCGACCTCATAGCAGATGTACGAGAAACCTGCTGCACTCTGTGAAGGTATGGCCTCAAACTCAATCCTGCAAAATGTCTGTTCGGAGCCAAAAGTGGGAAATTCCTGGGCTACATCTTAACTGAGCGGGGAATAGAGGCCAATCCGGGTAAAGTGAAAGCTCTGCTAGATATGCCGCCGCCCAGGAACCTACGGGAAGTTCAGCGCCTGACCGGAAGAATCACGACCTTATCCCGATTTATCTCCCGGTCGGCTGACAGAAGCCTGCCGTTCTTCAAGGTCCTACGCAAGGCCTCCAAGTTCCAGTGGGATGCTGAATGCGACCGAGCTTTCGAAGAATTGAAGGCTTACTTGGTCAGCCTGCCGGTGTTAGCCAAGCCCGAGGAAGGAGAACCACTGTATGTTTACTTATCTGCTACTGAAGGGGCTGTGAGTGCTGTGCTTGTAACCCAGAAAGAGACCGAGCAGCAACCGGTCTATTTCTTTGGGCATTTACATAAAGAGGCCGAGTGTAGATATACTACACTCGAGAAATTAGCTTATGTTCTTGTGTTGATGGCTCGGCGACTGCGACCCTACTTTCTGGCTCATCCTATCCGAGTGCTAACCAATAGCACACTCGGTAAGGTCTTGATCAACCCTGAGGTCTCAGGTCGGATGGTCAAATGGACAACTGAACTGAGCGAATATGATATTCAGTACCAGCCCCGAGCTGCAATCAAAGCCCAGTCCTTAGCTGATTTCCTGAGTGAGCTCCATGTAGAGGAAGAAGAAGGAGTTTGGAAGGTCTATGTGGATGGGTCGGCCACTCGGGCAGCGAGTGGCGTTGGGGTCTTACTGCTATCTCCCAAGGGAGACCCCCCTTCATCTGGCGGTGCGTCTAGAGTACCAGGCCACCAACAACCAAGCAGAGTACGAAGCTCTGTTGGGACCGCTCTGTTGGGACCAGGTGCATGTTGACAAGGATACGAGTTCGTAAATTTTTAAATATTTACGTGCAGCGGAAGAATTAGCATAAATAATTTCTCAAATTATTTTTTAACCACGTATCTAGCATGCGACCTTATGTTGTGTGGACATGATCATAAATTAAAATTTTACGGAAAAGTAAACTAATTTACTTAGTACCTCGCGTAACTCGAAGTAAGGGACGAGATCCAACCGTAGCGTCCCTTGGAAGCTCCGCCTCTATTCGCGTCCAAGCCGAGTTCTCTTCGGGATGACTTCGCAAAGCCATGAGTTTTGTGCTTACGAGAACTACTAGATTCTCCAAAGGCACAACTAGAATAACAAGAGAGAAAAGATGGAAACTAACCACTAAGTAACGGAATCAAAATTCCGGGAAAGGAAGGAAGGAGTCGCGATCCGCTTCTTCTTCTTCGGCACTTTCTTGGTGGATGAAGCTCTCGGCCACCCTTGGGATGTGCACCGGCCCTAGGGGAGGAGAGAGAGCCGGCCCTAGAGAGAGAGAGGGGCGCCGGCCCTAGAGAGAGAGAGAGAGTTAGAGAGAGAGAGGGAGCTACTAATCTCTTAATTAATTGATTGGAATTCAAGGCTTGCCTTTGGTTCCTTTATATAGTAGTCTCTCCCTTGCCAAGTCTCCCCTTTAACGGAATTAACGGAATAAATTTTCATAAGAAATTTATCTTATAAATTTTCTTATGAATTATTCCGTTATGCCTAGTTTTATTATAACTAACTTTATAATAAAACAAATACATCTCTCTTTTTAATTATGGAATAAAATTTACAAGAAATTTATAAATTTTTCTTATCATGGAAAAATCAATTCATAATTGATTTTATAAAATTAAAATAAACCGATCCATGGTTCATTTTAATTTCCATAAAAAGAATAAATTTCTATAAATTTCTTTATATAAATTTCTTTATATAGATTTATTTATCCATAATTTTATAAAACAAATCGCGCTTGATTTATTTTATAAAATAAACCAAATAAATTGGTTTTCTCTCCTTGTAGTGGCCGACCAAACCAAAGAGGGTGGATACCCTCTTTGGCCGGCCACATCAAGCCAAACCCTCGCGAATTAAACTCATTTAATTCGCCCAATAAGCCTTCAAAAGACTTAGCCATTTTAAGCTTCCCGTGCGCCTCTGATAAATTCAGATTCGACTTATTTCTCTTGATCGGAAAATCCAATTTTCAACTCGTTTTAAATCCCTCGGATTACTCGTAGTGTGTGTGACTAAATAGGCTTTCGATTTATGTTGGCCGTCTATAATCAACCAATTATAGAACGATCATGAGTGGCACCTAGTAGTACATCATGACCCCCAATTAATCGAAAGATCAACGGTTGACCTCAGAAATAATTCTGAAACCCTTCAGCAGCTCTAATGAATCGTGTCTCATTCCCTTCACTATCTTATACCCACTTGGTTCAGGACATGGTCTGTGTGTGTCAGTCCCCACTAGGCTGACTACGTCACACCTAGCCCAAGTAACGTTCTCTCATCCTTTGGATTTCTAATTACTCTCATGTATTTAAGAGACTCATACTCTAAACATGACATGCTCTGGCCAGAGGCTTTGAGTAACAATCCGACGATAGGCTTGGGTATACATCTCCTCGCAAGGAGTGGTGAATCCTTTGTAGGCTGTTCAAACATCTTCGGGCACTTCGGCTTATACCCAACCATCCTGGGTCCACACCTCCTTGGAGATGCTTGCTTAAGATGTTAAAGTATAAGTCTCTATGACCAAGATGACTTGAACACCGCAAGTCAAAGGATCATCGCACTTAAGCTGCAGTAAGAACTTCACTGACATGTCTATATATAGACTACCATGTGAAGTTTTACAGTCAGTCACTCCAATGAACTAGTTCCCTTAACTAGCATTCATGTTTATCTCCGGACATCCCAATGTCACCAGCTAGTGAGAATCAGTTGATTAGAGAATAACCCATGCTAGTCTCAATAGAATTGATAGTGTCCGTATTTATCAATTCATCGACTAGGGATATTTTCAATACTTCACAATTGCACATGTAGAGATACTCACTAGTTGTGAATTCATCATAAATTCTCTCATGCTGTGAATTGTATTGCGGACATTCAGTAAATGAGTTTAAGATCCCAATCAAATACACAAACATGTATACTCAAATAGTGAATTTTCATTTATTAAAATAAATGTTTACAATCATAAGGCGATTGCCTTAGGACACTTCTCTCATATTACTAACACGCTCGGGTTGCCTTGCACTCGGATTCTCAGTTGGTAACTCGGCAGGTTGCGGGGCAGTTTGAAGTAAATGATGAGAAGTTACAAGCTTATGTGGAGGCCTACAAGCAGTTACGGGCGGAGTTTCAGGAAGTTTGAATCTTGCAGATACCCCGAGGGGACAATGCCAGAGCGGATGAGCTAGCTAGGTTGGCTAGTTCGGTCTGTCCATGGGTCCTCCCTAAGCCTTCCCCTCAAATCATGCTGGTGGCTCAAGTTGAAAGGGAAGCAGAAATGGAAATAGGAGGGGATTGGAGAGCTCCGTTTATCGCCTACCTGAAAGAAGGAACTCTCCCTCACAGTCCCGAGCAAGCCAAGTTATTGAAGATAAGAGCAGCCAGATTCACTCTTATAGGGGAGGCCTTGTACAAACGGGCTTTCTCCCGGCCGCTACTCAGGTGTCTGGGAGAAGATGAGGCAGACTATGTATTAAGGGAGGTGCATATGGGATCCTGCGGAAATCATTCAGGAGGTAGGTCTATGGCTAGGAAGGTCTTGCTGGCCGGGTACTTCTGGCCGACCCTACAAAAAGATGCTGAGAAGCTAGTCCTCTCCTGCCTATCTTGTCAGAAGCATCAGAATTTATCGCATAGGCCGGTTGAGATGCTGAGAACATTCACTGTGTCCTGTCCCTTCGATCAATGGGGCATGGATATAGTCGGGCCCTTTCCCAAAGCAGCAGGTCAGAAAAAGTTCTTGCTGGTAGCGGTGGACTACTTCTCTAAGTGGATTGAAGCAGAAGCTTTAGCTCGGATCACCGAGCAGGCGGTGAAGAAATTCTTATGGCAAAACATCCTATGTCGATATGGGATACCCCACAAACTGGTGTCAAACAACGGTCGGCAGTTTCAAGGTCGGGTGATCCGAGAGTGGTGCAAGGAGTTCGGGATCAAGCAGGCTTTCACTTCAGTGGCATATCCCCAAAGCAACGGCCAGGCAGAAGTAGCTAACAGAGAAATTCTGAAAGGGCTCAGGGCCAAGCTGGATCAGGTTGGTGGGTCTTGGGTGGATGAGCTGCCCGGTGTTCTATGGGCTCTCCGGACCACCCCCAAGGAGGGGTCAAGATGCACTCCTTTCCAGCTAGTGTACGGTAGTGAAGCCATAATCCCCATGGAGGTCGGCTGTGAGTCAGATCGGAGGCATCTATACGGGGAGGACAATGCGGAGAAAAGACGAGCTGAGCTAGACCTGATTGAGGAGGTCCGAGCTAAGGCTGTAGTCCGCATGGCTGCTTACCATTAAAGGATGCGGAACTGATACAACCAGAAGGTTATACCCCGACATTTCCAAGTAGGGGACGGTATGGAAAAGAATCAAGCCGGTTGGGGAGGTAGGCAAGCTAGAGCCTCCATGGAGTGGCCTTTCTTGGTGGTCGAGGCATTGGGATCAGGAGCCTACTATCTGCAAGACACTCAAGGAAAGCGGCTCGGAAGACCCTGGAGTGCAGTGCACCTAAGGTTGTATTGTGAGGAGAGCGGAGAGAAATGATTCTTGTAACTGTACTCAGAAAAAATGATGAAAAAAACTCTGACTCTCCAAAAGACAACTGCGGCAAGTTATAAGTGGGCTTGCTCTCACGCACCCACCGGACTCGGCGCCGATCGAGCGTGGCGTCCCACGTTCGGTCGGGCCCGGTCGGGCGTGGCGATCCACTCTCGGTCAGGGTAAGGCGAACGGTGTCCAGACTCTTGCTTGAGGGAAATATGAATTGACACATTTCTATGACCTTCACTGCCACGGCGTGGCTCTCCACGCTCTGAGAGACAAAAGGAATGGTAGGCTGGCTTAGCAAGGCCTAACTAGGTGAACCAAAGCACACAAGCTAACTTGGCTCCGCCGATAAGGCTAACTCACCAGAGACAAGGAAAAACGCTCAACCAAGATGTCTACCCGAGCGGACAATATGCCCGAACCCGGGTAACGGCCTGACTAAATGACTAGGGGCTCAGATACACTGGGCGTTCGACACTTAGAAGAATTTGACGCTTGGCTCATAAAATTGAGCTAAAGGGAGCGGTACGAACGGCCTGAGCGGTCAACGCTTTGCGGAAATTTGTGATATGACCCAAGCGCCGGCCCTCGTAGAGCCGGTCGGGCCTCCCGAGCCAACAACACTTAACAAAAACCTTAAGCGTCACAAGTAAACGAATACGGTATCCAGGCGATTGAAATAAAATCATAACAAGCTAAGGGAATCAAAGAAGGGCTCATGGCCCCTGCAAAATTGAGCCCCAAGGGCTGAGTCAACTCAAAACACGACAAACTTTTTAAGGCCTGAAGGCCGAGTCATCATGAAACAAAGGAAAGTGAAAATTCAACCTAAGTAAAGGGGAGAAAGGCATCTTCAAGGATCGACGCCTTGATCCGTCTCATCTTCACTGCGTTAGGGGGAAGGTCATCGGGAAGGTGGCCGGCCTCGGTCAGCTGCTGGATAGCACCCTTCGCACCGTACACGATCATGCCACCAGTGCGCTCCGATACCAGGTTCAGAAAGGAGTCCGACTAAATGTAAGCTAAACGCGCCGCTTCAAGCCGGGCAGGCTCGCCCGATGATAGCCTCGAAATACTAGTTTAAAGTTGTCACGAATTGTGGGACCATCAAAATTTAGAATTTATAAATGAAAGCTGGAAACCCTTTTTGCAATCAAAATATGAAAACGTAGTAAAGGGGCCACAGGTCGTATTTTTCCTCGGGACTAGTTGAAGATTGTTTGATTCGAGCTTGTATTTAGGTGTCGTTTGTGAATTTTGGGTTTCAAATGTGATTTGGGTTTGGGTTGCAATAGAAAATGAAAGCGCAATGAAGATAAAGGAAACTTAGCTAATAAGCTAAACAAAGTGATGGCAAGTTATAACTCAAGCAATGGACAATTAAATCAACTAATGCAAGTTTTCAAATTCAAGAATTCAAGCTGATATCAAGAGCAACCAGATGCTAAGCAATCTGCGGACAACTGGATACAAAGTCAATACAAAAACTCACTTGATACCAATTGCATTCAATTAAAACCGACATGCAGAATTTGAACTTGAAATTCAGATTCAAGTTGGATTTAAAACAATATGTTTTCAAGTTCAATAGCACACTTAAAGGTATGTTTAAACTTGATACACTTCAATGCTGAAACTAGACTTGATACACATTGCAGAATTTGAGTTAACTTGCCACCAAATTGCAGGAACCAATGTGCCAAAAAGCTGACTAAATGTTTGATCTGTAAACATGACAATTTCATAACTGAAACTAACCAATTCAGCTTAGAAAATGATACCACCAGTGAAGTATTATGCTAAAATGAATGCAGAATTTCAAATTCAAGACTGAGCAGTCACCAAAAACGCAGTGCAGAAACAATTTTGCAGCAACAAATCTGATCACAGAAATTCAGCTACAAACCGCAAGCAGAAGAGCAACAAACTGGATTCGAAAGGTGCAAGCCTAACTCCAGAAGAAACTCAAAGGAGCTATGTCTCCCTTGTCACAGACCACAGCAACTACAATTAAGAGTTGCAGAAATTGAAACCAGCTTTCAGAATTGAACTGAATCTGGCAGAAATGGAGATCACAGGCAGAAATTGAATTTGATTGCTTGAAACTGAGACAAGCTATAATATAGCTTCAGAAGATAAAGCTAAATAGCTAGCTAGCTGCGTAATTCCAGAGCTAAGGCAAGGAACTGATACGCTGGGGTTAACAATCTGATACGCAGGATGAAAACAGAGCATAAACTGATACACAACAATTAAACACGAATTAGACTGTGATTGAAAACGATTGTTCACTATCAAGCAATTAAATCTACTTAATTTGCAGAATTGAGACCTAATTTAAACTGTAACTAATCAGAAAATGAAATTACAGCAATCTGAAACCAAAAACAGAAACGAAACTAAAGCAGTAATGGAAATTACAGCTACAAACAGAAATTAACCAATGAAACTACTCCTCAATGCTTCCCTAGCTCGAATCCTCCTTGTTCGTCACGCAAGTGTGAGCCTCGAACCCGCAAGCTCAGCAAATCGATGGAAAACAGCCCCTGCGATTCAAATCCAGCTCAGCTTGCTTAACTCTGAAATTCTCATTCGGTATCCTTCAATTCAGCTGTGTCCGCGATTGATGATGAGTTGGGGATGATCCAAGCAATCTAGGGAACCCCTCCAGAAGCTCGGGTGGATGGAAATGGAGCACAACCGATCCAAAGGCAGCAAATGGAAGAGCTGCGGAAACCTCTCAACAACTCTGTCCTTAGGCAATTTGGAGCTGAAAAATTCACCGAGAAGCCTTCCCAATGACCTAGGATTCGATCTAAGCAAGAAATGAGGGGTCGCACCCCTTGGATTGAAGAACTACTGAAGAAAAGTGAAGAACAAAAATGAAGAAGCTGGTTGCGGCGAGGAAACACGACAAGGAGAAGAACAGTGGAAAATTTTGATTAAGTACTTAATCATGGACGACCCAGATTGATTTGAGAAAATCCAATGGATGATCTTGCTCTGATTTGATCCAAATTTTGATGATGATGATCTGGGGTCAAGATCTGCCTCGTGGTAGCTCGGATCCTCCAGATTTGCAACGGATGGTCCAGATCAACTCAATCTGTGAATGGACGATCTAGAGCCCTCCAAGCTTGATCCAATGGTTGATTTAGCTCTGATTGGGATGAAACTTTCAGATCATGATCAGAATGCTTGATCAACCCTAACCCTAGCTCGGATTGCTTCAGATGGTCCAGGATGGCTCAGATCTAGCCGCTCTTGAATCGGACGGCCCAGATTAATCGTAGGCTTGATAATTCGATCCGGTTCACTTCCGACTCAAGTTTGACCCAATGTGCCCTAGGTCCAGAATCCTTTTATGCCTACAAAAATATATCAGAAAATTAGTGGCCAAATAATCCAAAAATGTGTAAATTTGCAATTAAGTCCAAAATAAGAGGAAATCCTAAAACCTAGGGTAAAATCATAATTAAGCAAGTAAAACATGGGTCAAACATGGATTTTAGCAATTAAAATAATCAACAAAAATGGTACTTATCACCCGACTTATACTCCTCCAACTCCTTCTTGAGCCGAGCGAGCTCAGTGTTCTTCTGAGCAAGCTCGGTGTCCTTTCCCTAGAGGGTGGCCTCCCGAGCTGCCAATTGTTTCTCCTTGCCGACCAGCTGAGCTTCCAGACCTTGGAAAGCCTCTTGTTGGGCGCTCAGCTCTGTCTCCTTGTTTTTCAGAATAAGTTGGGTCTGGTGGTGAGCGGTGTCTAATTCCTTCAGTTGCCGCTGGAAACCCTTGGCCTCGGTGGCTTTCTTATCTAGGTCGGAACGAGTGCGGGTGTTGTGAGTTCGGAGAATCTTATTCTCACCCTCCAGATGGGCCGCCCTGTTCGACCATCGCTCCACCTCCACGGCAGCTTGGGCCATCAGCCATTTCTCTTCCTCTGATTGGGTTTCCAGCTCCGACATATACGACCTCAACGCAGTTATCTCTGAACGCAGCTGGTCCAGGCCCTCGTCGCCCGGAGGGAGGGTACATTGTGCTAATCTGGCCTCCAGGTCCTTTACCCTTCGCTCGGCCGCCCGGCGCTCCCTGGTGTTGGTGACCAGTGCCTGGCTGACGGCATGACTCAATGCCCAGTGCTGCAAAATGACATGAAAAGCATAAGGACAAATATAGACAGCCGGACGACGGTAGAAGGTACCTGAGTCAGGCCCACGAAGAAGTGGTCAGCCAAGCTGACGGGATCCATCGCGAAAAACGCCATCCATCCTTCCTCCCAGCCCGAAACTAGCATGCCATGAAGATTAAGTGGCTGGGGCTGGACTGTTGGAGTTAGCATAGTCGCTGAAGGCACCTGAACGTCCACAGCCGACCTCGGAGGGGAACGCATGGACAGGAGAGCCTCTACGGCGTCAACATTTGCGGTGCTCGTTTGAGGGGCCTGAAGATGAGGCGCAGTCCCCGAGGTGGACGCACCTGGTGGTGCTGCTAGGGGGGTAGGAGTTCGGGCTCCCGAGCGGGGTGCTGGCTGGGGTGAACCCCGAGTGTCAGGTCGTGGAATAGCTAAAGCAGGAGTTGAGCTCGGGGTCGGGACCCGAGGGCTCGGCCTGGCTTGGTCAAATCGAGAGGGCACTGTGACCGGACCCCCCGAGGTCGGTACGGGAGGGGAAGGCGTACCCAAGCGAATGACTAGCCGGCGGCGCTTCCGGACCAGGCTAGCAGAAGCTGCTTGGTCCGTCTCCTCCTCTTCTTCCTCCGTCTGAGCGGACGTCCCCTCACCCACCGCCCGAGCTGCCACACCCGAGCCCCCAGCCGGAAGACCTCCTTCTGGGTTGTCTCCCTCCACCTCAGGTTGCTCGGGAGCCGGCGCAATGTTCACTGTCGAGGTCGCCCGGTCCGCCGCTAGCTGGGAGGCTAGAGCCTCTATGGCTTCGTCCTCCCGATCCATTACGGCATCCACCCTAGCGCTATACATGACTTCGGCTGCATAAAGGAAAAAGTTTTAGTTAGCATTAACAAAATTACAAAGCGAATAGGGACATACCGAGGGTGCCGGGTAGCTCCGCCGGGACTTGGCTCAGCTGGAAGAGATACAGCATACCCTCGATCAGTAGTTTGCCCGCATGGTACCGGGCTCCCCCGAGCTTGGAGAAGGCAGATCGGTAGCTCGGGTCTGAGCGAAGATTCTTGGGCATCTGAGGATGATTGGGCAGGTCTTCCACCCACGCGGTGGGCCAGTTCGCAGGGGGGGTAGATCGGATATAGAAAAAATGAGACTTCCAACCCTTATTGGACGAAGGGACCTTCTCTAAGAAGGCCGAGTTAATACGGGCTTGGAAGTAGAAATTCCCGGGTTCTTATTTCTTGAGGTAATAGAAGAAGTGGAACACCCGAGGTTCTAAGGGGATCTTATGGGCAGTGAAAATGATCACGGTGCCGCATAGGATTCGGATCGAATTGGGGGCTAATTGAGACAAAGAGATCTGGAAATAACGACAGATTTCGCGGAAGAAGGGGTGTAGGGGAAAGCGCAGACCGGCTAACAACTGATCAGAGAAAACGGTGAAATGACTTAAGGGGGGCTCGTGCGCCCGACCCCGACAGTTGGGCAGAGTTATTGGATGGTCTTCGGGAATTAGGTAATCTATGCGCAGGGTTTCTACCTGGCCTAAGGTTAAAGAAGACCGGGTAGTTAAATACCATGGCTCGGGGGGCGCAGTCGGGGGTGCAAACGATGAAGCCATTAAGACGCAGTCAGAAAAGGCGCAACAAAGGCTCGGCAAAGAAAAGGAGTACCTAAAAGTGAAGTTCGCGGGAAACACTGTTCGCTGGAATCGAGGAGGTCGGTCGGCGGAGGTCGGACAAAAGTCAGAGAGAAAGCGAAGGTCGGGATAAAAAGGAGTAAAATGAGGAGTTAAGCCTATTTATACCGCTGGTAAAACCAGGAGGACCGTCCGATGGAGAAAAAGAAAATGGCGGGGCAGACTCCTCGCCGTCCGATCTCTGCCATTTCCCAGACCTCGAAGCTTCACTCGCACGTCGCACGAGCCATGCCGATGACGTTTTGTTACCGGAGACCTCCAGTCAGGAAGTAACACGTGGCCCTGCATTAATGAGGATTTGATGTGGGATACGACATTTAAGGGAGAGGATTAACCGTACGAGATGACGCGCGGGAAGACAAAAAAGAGGCAAGCCGACCGAGCAAGGAGCCTAGTCAGTCGGATCGAACTCCTCCTTCGACTAGACTTGAGAGGGATGTTTGTGATCCGGGCGTATGGTTTTTAGAAGGATCAGGAGCTCGGTCGGGTTCGATTGCCTATCTAAACCGATAGTGAATAGGCCAGGTCAAGGAGTCACCCGAGGTCGGGCACTCGGGGCCGATCACCCGAGGTCGGGGCACTCGGGGTCAGTCACCCGAGGTCGGGCACTCGGGGCCGATCACCCGAGGTCGGGACATTCGGGGTCGGTCACCCGAGGTCGGCCCCTCAAAGTCTGTCGTCCGAAGCCGGATACTCGCGATCATGCGAGGACGGCTGAACAATTATGAGCCTTTCTTATCATATAAGCCTTTCTTATCAAATATTCAGAAGACAATCCCCCCCCCCCGGCATAATCATTGCCTGGCAGAGCCGTCGAGAGTTAAGGAGGGACAGAAGAGATATATTAGGCAGTGTGTCAGGCGGCTATGGTAGTCTCATAGCATTAATACGGCTGTCACTATCACCATCTGTTAACTGACCCTCCCTTAATGAGATTTGCCAGCCCTGACACAGCAGAGAGTTACCTCTCCCCTATATAAACCCCCCATATGGCTTTGTAGAAGGGATTGCTGTCATTTTGCAACCCCACCACCACATTGTGAGCGCTGTTTTGGTCCGAGCTGAGCGACTTAAGCCCGACTCCTACTCAGCCCGAGTCCGACCCCCCCCCGGGTTACAGCAGACCGGGTCATCTTGGTTAGACCACGTCATCCGAACGAAGACCGGTCCTCGCTCTTCGACAGGATCAATAGAGTACTAATATAAAAACACCTTTCCAAAGATGAAAAGTAGATCCAACTAAACTGACAAAGATCTTGCAGTGAACCTCTTTTTTTTTTATCAGAACCTTTGGATTAAAAACACAAAAGCTCGACCTTCCTTACCGTCTTATTTTCTTAGGTGGAGAAGTAATGGCAGTATCTTTCATGCCAAATAGCCAAAAAAAGGTAATTCACTTTTTCCACTCTTAATGCTTATTTATACTCTTTTCAATCAGTGGTAATGAGAATCTCAACACCGAGAGGATTGCTTGCTTGACATTACTTAACTATTTTGGAAAGTAAAATTTGGCATGCAGTTTCCTTTGCAGACTGGTCGTATTCTTGATTTTTCTATTTTGTTTGAAGAATGTCCAAATTTGGTTGGATTGTGGCTCTATGGATTACAGGAGTTTGAAGAAGAAGAAGAAGAAGAAGAAGAAGAAGAAGAAGGTAATTCCTTTTTTTCCCTTTTGGTTAATTAGTCTCTCTGATGTTCTTTTGAATGACAGGTTTTACGTAGCCCCAAAACTCACAAGACAGGAAAATGAAAGAAGCTCAAGTCGAGAACCTCTTTCTTTTCACAAGCTGGCTAGGAACGTTGCGTTTGTGTACAGTTGTTGGATCAAAGACGAAGCAATCAATTGAAAAGCCAACTCAATGTATTTAAGGTCTGAAAATGGCAAACTGTTCAGGGGTGGAGGCAGAGCCGGCCCTGGACCAGGGCTACCAGGGCCCCTGCCCAGGGCCCAACAAAACAGAGGGCCCATTTTTTACTCTTTATATATATAAGTTTTTATCTTAAAATCAATTATGTTTTATTTAAATCAACTACGTTTTTTTAAATCAATTTTTTTTTTTAAATCAACTACGTTTTTTTCCTCTTTTCCTCATTGAAGCCCTAGCTCTATCACCGACTCACCCTGCGATTCTCCTCGCCACGCACTCGGCACTTCCCTCGCTCACCGTAATGACTACCGACCAAGGGGGAGGCGGCAGTGGACCCCTTCGTGCCGCCGCTCAACTTCGCCATGGTCGACCACGACATCAAGCACGCTAGCTTCCCTTGCCTAAACAACTTTCGATTCTTGGGCGGCGTCAGAGCCGGTCCTGGTTGTCCAAAGGCCCTGGGCGAAAATATTAATAATGCCCTAATTTTATCTTCTGAATCATGCTTCTTCCAAAAAGAAACTTTTATATCATTTATCATAGAATATATATATTACTTAGTCCGCCACTTGCAAAGAATTCACAAAATTCGACTAAAGCTTCCTTCAATCTAGATATAAAATATAACTTACACACTTCCTGGTGCAAAGAACAATGAAATCTGACTAAAGCTTCCTTCAAATCTAGATATAAAATATAAAATCTCACAATGCATAACAACGTAAAACCTAAGGTTAAAGTTCAAACTAAATCAAATATCAACACCCATTATTAAAAATCACCATCAAGAACTATAACTGTGATAAGTCACCCTCACAGAAATAATAAACCCTAACCAGATAGCATATACTAGACAGAATGCTAAGACATTAAAGATATGACATTAGGAAACTTCGCATACAAAACTTTAACATGACAAGAATAGTCAGTTAATCGTTGGCTCTCCCTTCATCTCACGACATGACAAAAATCTTATTGTTTATGGTTAAGATAAGAAAAAACATTAGATTATTAAAGATAATTACATTAATTAGCACGCGACACAATGGAGTTACAAATTATCAAGAAAATAGATAAAAAATGAAAAATTAGCATTCTGAAAAAAGTTATGAATAGAAATCAACTCACAAGGAGGTAGTTAGACATCAGGTTTCAGTAAGAGAACATAAGAGTTTTAAATCTATAATCTTTAGCAACAAACAAGGAAAACAGCTATGCAGATTCACAAAATATCATCATTTATTGAATATATAGAGAAACCTACAGTAACATATTAGCATTACCACTAGGAGGAAGATTCAAATAGTATTCAAATAGAATAATCATTTTGAAAGTTGATTGATTAAAAGTACCAATTGGAGATCAGCAGGGGTTTGAAATCGTCAATCTCAACAAGCATTAAAAACTCTCATCCCAATTCAAGATTTTAACAATAGTAAACTAACAAGGGCATGGTGTTAACTTGAGGATGCAACATCAACACCAAATAGACAAAAGAAAAGGGAAGAGGCAGAAATAGTTTGATAAATTTCCCAAGAGGATAGAGAATTTGGAGAGAGAAATAATATTTTCTCAAGAAATAATATAAATCAATCAAATCTTAGAAGGAGAAAATTTGTATCTCAGACCCATTAATCCCAATATTAAAGAGAGTAATCATGTTCTCTTAAAGGAACTCTATGTTTACGTCTGGGTAGGAGTACTCCTGGCAAAGGCGACTTCCAAAAAACCTCAATCTGTTATCTATCAACCGAAACCCTCGGCTTTATCCTCACTGCACTCTAACAAAATGGAGAAAAATCAATAACAACAGGAAATTTGAAAAAGGATCATGCACAAGATGGAGCAAAGCTTGAGCGTCTTCAAGAATCGAAAGTTGTTTTTTTTTTGCCGGAACAAGTAACTTAACTAGATCACAGTTTAAAAAGAACATCTCGCGAAAGGAATTTCGTAGTAAGATTGATACGCCATCGTTTGTCAATTGAATCTATACTGAATAAGATACTGGAACATTCCATGCGAGAGAAACAAAACCATAATCGAATCTAAAAGGCGAAACCAACTGTCTCCTAACCTCTATTGCTCCATCTCAGAACCCGAGGCAGCGGCAGCCTTCTTGTTGAGTTCGTTATGCTTCCGTGAATACCTCAGATTCCTAAGATACTTTGGGTCCATTCCCTTGGTGGACGTATGGTGATGCTTCTTGGGCTTCTTGATCCCGTTCCTGTGAGCCTTGTACGACTGGTTGACGGTTGTGCGCCGTGTGGTTCTTCGACTTCGCCATTCCTGGAGAATCGGAGGGTGCCCTAAACTTGCTACGCCGCCCAAGAATCGAAAGTTGTTTAGGCAAGGGAAGCTAGCGTGCTTGATGTCGTGGTCGACCATGGCGAAGTTGAGCGGCGGCACGAAGGGGTCCACTGCCGCCTCCCCCTTGGTCGGTAGTCATTACGGTGAGCGAGGGAAGTGCCGAGTGCGTGGCGAGGAGAATCGCAGGGTGAGTCGGTGATAGAGCTAGGGCTTCAATGAGGAAAAGAGGAAAAAAACGTAGTTGATTTAAAAAAAAAAATTGATTTAAAAAAACGTAGTTAATTTAAATAAAACATAATTGATTTTAAGATAAAAACTTATATATATAAAGAGTAAAAAATGGGCCCTCTGTTTTGTTGGGCCCTGGGCAGGGGCCCTGGTAGCCCTGGTCCAGGGCCGGCTCTGGGCGGCGTAGCAAGTTTAGGGCACCCTCCGATTCTCCAGGAATGGCGAAGTCGAAGAACCACACGGCGCACAACCGTCAACCAGTCGTACAAGGCTCACAGGAACGGGATCAAGAAGCCCAAGAAGCATCACCATACGTCCACCAAGGGAATGGACCCAAAGTATCTTAGGAATCTGAGGTATTCACGGAAGCATAACGAACTCAACAAGAAGGCTGCCGCTGCCTCGGGTTCTGAGATGGAGCAATAGAGGTTAGGAGACAGTTGGTTTCGCCTTTTAGATTCGATTATGGTTTTGTTTCTCTCGCATGGAATGTTCCAGTATCTTATTCAGTATAGATTCAATTGACAAACGATGGCGTATCAATCTTACTACGAAATTCCTTTCGCGAGATGTTCTTTTTAAACTGTGATCTAGTTAAGTTACTTGTTCCGGCAAAAAAAAAACAACTTTCGATTCTTGAAGACGCTCAAGCTTTGCTCCATCTTGTGCATGATCCTTTTTCAAATTTCCTGTTGTTATTGATTTTTCTCCATTTTGTTAGAGTGCAGTGAGGATAAAGCCGAGGGTTTCGGTTGATAGATAACAGATTGAGGTTTTTTGGAAGTCGCCTTTGCCAGGAGTACTCCTACCCAGACGTAAACATAGAGTTCCTTTAAGAGAACATGATTACTCTCTTTAATATTGGGATTAATGGGTCTGAGATACAAATTTTCTCCTTCTAAGATTTGATTGATTTATATTATTTCTTGAGAAAATATTATTTCTCTCTCCAAATTCTCTATCCTCTTGGGAAATTTATCAAACTATTTCTGCCTCTTCCCTTTTCTTTTGTCTATTTGGTGTTGATGTTGCATCCTCAAGTTAACACCATGCCCTTGTTAGTTTACTATTGTTAAAATCTTGAATTGGGATGAGAGTTTTTAATGCTTGTTGAGATTGACGATTTCAAACCCCTGCTGATCTCCAATTGGTACTTTTAATCAATCAACTTTCAAAATGATTATTCTATTTGAATACTATTTGAATCTTCCTCCTAGTGGTAATGCTAATATGTTACTGTAGGTTTCTCTATATATTCAATAAATGATGATATTTTGTGAATCTGCATAGCTGTTTTCCTTGTTTGTTGCTAAAGATTATAGATTTAAAACTCTTATGTTCTCTTACTGAAACCTGATGTCTAACTACCTCCTTGTGAGTTGATTTCTATTCATAACTTTTTTCAGAATGCTAATTTTTCATTTTTTATCTATTTTCTTGATAATTTGTAACTCCATTGTGTCGCGTGCTAATTAATGTAATTATCTTTAATAATCTAATGTTTTTTCTTATCTTAACCATAAACAATAAGATTTTTGTCATGTCGTGAGATGAAGGGAGAGCCAACGATTAACTGATTATTCTTGTCATGTTAAAGTTTTGTATGCGAAGTTTCCTAATGTCATATCTTTAATGTCTTAGCATTCTGTCTAGTATATGCTATCTGGTTAGGGTTTATTATTTCTGTGAGGGTGACTTATCACAGTTATAGTTCTTGATGGTGATTTTTAATAATGGGTGTTGATATTTGATTTAGTTTGAACTTTAACCTTAGGTTTTACGTTGTTATGCATTGTGAGATTTTATATTTTATATCTAGATTTGAAGGAAGCTTTAGTCAGATTTCATTGTTCTTTGCACCAGGAAGTGTGTAAGTTATATTTTATATCTAGATTGAAGGAAGCTTTAGTCGAATTTTGTGAATTCTTTGCAAGTGGCGGACTAAGTAATATATATATTCTATGATAAATGATATAAAAGTTTCTTTTTGGAAGAAGCATGATTCAGAAGATAAAATTAGGGCATTATTAATATTTTCGCCCAGGGCCTTTGGACAACCAGGACCGGCTCTGGGTGGAGGATTTAAGATGACCATTGGGAGCCTCAACCACAACTTGCATGCTACAGAATATATTTTGCAAGTTGTAGAAAGTGGAAACAGATAACTATTTATGTGGTCTATCTAAATGATTAACCTTGAGTAGGGTTGTAAGAAACCAAACTATTTATTCAAAGATCTCACGTCGGATTCAAACCGTTGGCCTTTATGAAATGTAGTTAGAGCCAATGGCGGATCCAGGAATTCAAGCATGGAGGGGCGATCAAGAATCGTGATATGAGCTAAGCGCGACCAATTTTTTTCAACGGTTAATTAATTATATGTAATTAAAAATATTTTTAAATAACTATGCATACAGAAGAGAAAGGTACAATATTATAAAAAAATAAGGTACAAAATTATGAAAAAAATCAATATAATAATATGGAAGCAATCTATAGTTTACTAATGAATATATGACAATTGCGTTCTTTAAAACTCCATATTCTAAAAACTCCACTGCGAAATCAACTTACTATTTTATACCAAAACACTACATAGAGCAAAAATCCTAAATCACAAGAGACCCTCACCTGTGTGAAATCGCCAACAATGATGAGGGATCGCCTCTGCAAGGTAGGAGGGTCGAAGAAGTTCAAAAGTCAAATCCAGAAAGTATAGCTCGTGTGGAAAGGGGAAGAGAATCACGATTGGCTTGCTCGAGCGAGGACAAGAACCGCAGAGGCAGAGGGGGGGGGGGTTTGCAGGTTGCGGCGTGTGACGATTTGCGAAGAAGAGGAGAAGGAAGGTATCGTACGATGGGGGAAAGAAGCAAGGATTTAGGATTATATGTTTTAAACATATATGCAAAAAGACCCCCAGAGTTTGGGTTATCCAACCAATGCCCTTAAGTTTTGATTTTTATGTGTTTAATTTCTCAAAATTTTCTATATTCCGGTTTTTTACGCCGCCAACAGGGTCCCCCTCTTCTTCTCTTGCAGATACAACCTGGTTAGAGCCATAAATGGATTGAATATTTGTAAATAAGTTTGGCTTTCAATTTGGTAGAGCTTATTTATGTTCATTCAATAACACAATATCGATTAAATAAATAAGCTTGCATAACTCGTTAATCAACTAAACAAACAAGCTTGAATACATATGCATTTAACTTGTTAAGGTACGTGAATAATTATTCATGAATAACTTTCGTGAATAATATTCGTAAACTATGTTCATTAATAAAATCTTTATTAACATACTAAATAAAAATACTTTGAAAATAAATAAAAAAATTTGAATTATCAAATTCAATAATTAATCAAAGAAATAAAAATTTCAAACAATCAAACAAGTTTAAATTAAAAGCCCGATAACACTACAAAAATAATAGCCAATAGCGACGGTCGTAATCCGTCGCTATTCCGTCGCAAAACACTAATAGCGACGGAATAGCGACAGAGTGAGCGTCGTCGGGCGAAAACCCGTCGCAAAGCTAAGGTAGCAACGGAAACAAAAAAACTTGTCGCTAATATGAGGTAGTGACGGACATAAAAGGTCGTCGCAAAGCTAGGTTAGCGACGGACATATATATAAGCCCGTAGCAAACACCCGGGAATATGGGGTGATGTGTCCTGGGAGATTTTTAGCGACGGCTGGTCAAATATCCGTCAAATCTTTCGTGATAGCGACGGATATGGTCAAACTCCGTCGCTAATCTATCGTAATAGCGACGGATTCGGTCAAACTCCGTCGCTAATCGATCGTGATAGCGACGAAAAAGTCAATAGTCCGTCGTTATTTGCGACGGATTTTTAAAAATATCCGTCGCAAAATCTGCAAAATTTTTCACAGCCAAATGCTGTTTTTCCCCCTTCCCATAGATACATCAATAATATACAAAAAATAATAATCCACTGATCCAAACAAACATCAAATAAGAGTATATTTTACGACATCCAAACAAACATCAAACAAAAATAAATATTACAACATCCAAACATTCAATCAAGAGTAAATATTCTACTATCCAATCCAAACTTTCATTTCTAAACTTATACAATCCAAACTTTCAAACAAGAGTAAACATCCAAACTTTCATTTCGAATATCCAATCCAAACAAGAGTAAATATTCAAATGTATACATCAAAAGAAGGTAAACATAAGTCAGAGTAAATGAAAAGAACTATATACACCAAAAGTCAGAGTTTAGTAGAGAAACATTACGTACATGAATATCAAAGTGAATAATGGATGGAAAGGAAAAATATTCCTGCACAATAGAAGATAAATAAAAGTTAAATCGAGTTAATATCTAAATATAACTCTAATAATATTAAATATGTAAATAAAAATTAACAAATAAGAAACAATTAAGGAATAATATCGAATATGCATACCTTTCTAGCAGGGGAAGAAATCTGAATTCAACTATGATTATGTGCAATCTGTAAACAGAAATGAAGTAATAAGAAAACAATCATTATGAATATAATAACTCAATCCATTATTACTGAAAAAATATAGAGAAAAAAATAGAACATACCACTAAAATATTTCTACTCCTCTGTGGTATCCTCAGGATCCTATGTCTCCTGAGACTCAAAACAAGGGGCAGGAGGGGCTGGCATCTGTGTCATCAGCGATAGGGTCGCTGCAAAAGCTTCCATGTTTCTTATTATCTCGTCAGTGTGTGCTTGGCGAGCCCGCGAATCACTCAACTCAGCATCCCTCGCTGCATCTCTCTGAGCCCACGTTGCATCCCTCTCGGCCCACGTCGACTCCATCGACGTGATTCGAGTTCGCAGGGCATCATTTTCCTCCCGCAATTGACGAACCTCACTAGAGGAAGAGGAGGAGGATGTTGGACGTCCCCTAACCCCTGGAACTCTCATCTGATCATATGTAATCTTTGCCTAAGAGCCCAGGCTGTATAGGGCAGTCTTCCTCCTTCCACCGATGACATCAAAATAAATTCGATTCACATCGTCGGTGGAAAGAGGTTGTGCATCCTCCCCCTCTGAGACGTCTGTGCCTCTGCAACTCTAGTGGTCATTGCTTTCTGTGAAATAATAATTTAATTAATCTATATAAAATGTCAAAACAAAAAAAATATAATTAATATACTTACATTAATTGCTAGGGAACGTCGATCGACAAAAGACCCATCTTTTTTCTTGTGGGTCCTGCTGAATACCTCCCAACTAGTGGGAGATCTCTGTAGCTCAGCAGCCTGTATACACAAAATATAATGTTTAAACATATCCAAACAAACATACTAAATGTCTTTAATAACCTAAATAAAAACATACCAAATCACTGGCATGCTGGACAATGGAACGGGATCCAACCATGTGCTTCGTGGATCCCGTGCTTGGGCCAACAAGCTCAGAATTGCGATTGGCTCGAGCAATCGCAGCATTGTTTTGCCAGTGCTGGCCATCCCAGACAGCTCGCCATGCTGCCCAAATAGTCTCAGGGACCTCTAAAGGCCTATCAACCTTCTTTCTCCATTTGTAGACCATGTCCCTGTACAATTTGGAGCAGTAGGCATTCCACGTTCTCTTGAATTCCTCCTCTGCACCCTCCTCCCAAGTATACCTTTTTTGTAAAAAAAAATAATATGGTTAGTATCACAAAAGTTATAACATCAAATTAAATATACATCTAAACTACTTACCAAAAATTCCCCGTAATAAAATGTTTTCAATTCATTTTCAATATGACCCCAGGTGGTCGACATTGACAGTCTTTCTTTAAATTTTTTAGAAATATACAAGGAGACCTGATGCCCATCGGGTACAAAACTGTAGCAAAAACAAATAAAATATATTAGCAAATTTTGATCTAAAATATATAAGAATTACATATATATACTTACCTATCTCCGACGACTCTAAGTGTAATCTGATTACCACGGGGTGCAGACATACTTCCTGATTAGACACAAAGTTTAAGCAGATAAGAAGAATAGGTGGAACAACTGTAAAATAAAAATAACTAAACACAATAGAAGAAATATTTGAATTGTGAGAAACACACAATAGAATGCAAGTAAATGGAAACATGGAATCGTGGTGAAGAACTAAATGGAAACATGGAATTTCATAAAACATTGATAAATCAAGCAAAGGGATAATGAGATACAAATTAACATGCAAGTAAATCAAGTATCATAGTTAATGTTGAATACAAGCAGAATGAACTAAATTAACAACTCATCTCAATACAAACATCATAGTTAATGTTCAATACATCTAACTCATCTTAATCTGATGGAACTAAATTAACATGCAAGTGTTCATCGCTTGAATCCGTTGATACATCGACCTCCTCACTGCTAGATATTTCACCATCATCAATTTCCTCGTAAGATACATTATCATCTATAAGTAATTGAGATGCTGATTGTATTTCTGAATCAACGGAGTTGATTATAGCTTCTTCATTTTGATAAGCATCGGAGTTTTGAACAGTGATCGTATTTGGCATTTCAATGGTTGACCTAGGTTTCATTTGACAAACAACAAGCCATTCACTTGGTCGTCTTCTCTTAGTTGGGTACTCCAGATAAAATACTTAACCAGCTTGCACCGGAAAAATAAAAGGTTCGAACTTGTTGAATCTTTTGCTTGAATTAACCTCAACTAAATTGTATAATTGATGTTTCCTGATGCCTGTCCTTGGAGTTGGATCATACCAAGAACACCTGAATAATACACATCTTTTGAAAGGTAACGCTGGGTATTCAACCTCGATAATTTCCTCTAGCTTGCCATAATAGTCAAATTCAGTATCATTGTTGTTTGTTGATCCTTTGATACAAACACCAGAATTATACATTAGCATTCCTGAATCACGTTGGCCCACATGAAATCTGTATCCATTCACGTAATAACTCGAGAAGATTGTCACAGTATGAAGAGGTCCAAATGCGAGATTTTTAATTCTTTCGTCTTCTACATTTGAAATTTTGTCATCATTGACCTATAATAGTGGTCGTTGATCAAATTAGATTAATATGTAATCAAGAATTGTGAATAAAAAAATGTCTATTAACTCACTTACATATATTTGAAACCAAAATGCAAATTCATCTTCTATCTTTTGATCTACTTCATTTGCACTTATAGATGGATTTTGAATGTACAACTGTTATTGGTATAACCTGACATATAAGTTCATTTGATATCATACCAGAAATTTGATTATATTATGGAATAGTAATTTCTAAACAACAAGAGATAATACCTTAGGTATGGTTTGACATCTTCACAGTTTAAGAGGATATATGTCCTGGCGGCATGATATTCTTGGTCATTTAACCGTCTAGAGAAAATTAAACCCATTGCTCTTCCAGGATACTTGAAAATAGAAAGAATGTCTGGGTCAACTGATGGAATGTGATCTTGATTGCGTGGACACTTTCGATGTCTGGTTTTCACATTTTTAGCAAAGTAATAGGAGCAAAATGAACTTGCTTCTTCAACCAGATATGCATTACATATTGATCCTTCAACTCTTGCTTTGTTACGTACATTATTTTTTAATTTTCTAAGAAACCTTTCAAAAGGATACATCCATCTGTATTGTACAGGACCACCAATATGTGCCTCGCTAGGTAAATGAATAGGCAGATGCTCCATTGAATCAAAAAAGCTTGGTGGAAATATTCGCTCAAGCTTACAAAGTATTAACAGAATTTTTGTCTGAAGGCGTAACATATCTGATACCGTAATAACTCTGGAAGTCAGATTTTTGAAAAATTGGCTTAATTCTGTAAGTGTTTGCCAAACATTATTAGAAAGTAATTCTTGGAAAGCTATTGGAATTAATCTTTGCATGAACACATGACAATCATGACTCTTCATTCCAACCATTTTAAATCTATTCGTATCCACACAACAAGACATATTAGAGGCATATCCATCTGGAAATTTTATGTTTTTCAACCAAGAACATAATGCTTGCTTACTTTCTTTGTCCAATGTATAACAAGCCTTGGGATATTTACCAGTTGTTTCATTCTGATGCAACTCAGGCCTGCTAACTAATTGTTTCAATTCTTCATGAGATTTTGTTGTATCTTTTGTTTTCCCATGCACATTCAACACAATATTAATCATGTTATCAAAGAAATTTTTCTCAATATGCATAACATCCAAATTATGTCGAATGAGTAAATATTTCCAATATGGAAGCTCCCAAAAAATACTTCTTTTCCTCCAACCACATTTGTTGACTCTAACAATATACTTGTTGATATCATCTGAACCATCCTGATATACTAGTAGAAATCCATAACTATTAATTTCATTTAACATTTCTTCGCCTGACATCCCAACTGGAGGTAGCTTCCTAACTACTTCATTCCTTTTGAAATGTTTCTTATTTCTTCTGAACGGATGATCAAGAGGTAAAAATTTTCGATGATTATCAAACCAAGAAATCTTTCCACTGCAGCGCAAAGAAAATACATCTGACTGACTCATACAATATGGACATGCTAACTTTCTAGCTGTGCTCCATCCTAATTGATAGATCGACAGGCGTGCTAGAGGGAGGATGAATAGCACTTTTCGTTGACGTCTCTACAAGGTTATTAGCGCAGCGGAAACAATAATATGCAAACGACAATAAGAACAATGCTAACAATAGAATTTTACTTGGTATCCACCCAAATAGGTGACTAATCCAAGGATCCACGCACGTACACCACTTCCACTATGAAAACTCTCCTTCAGGTGGAGAAACCTTTACAGTGGTGTTCTTTCTCTTTACAGAATGTAGTGAATGAAGAGAGAGGAAGCTGAAAAGACTTTTCACGCGAGCAGCACTTCGTTATAGCACGGAACCGTACCGCTCACGTGCAAAAAGGTCCTCCTTTTATAGGAGAACAGGACAAACTCGTAGTCTGTCCAGCCCCGCACCAGTCGACTGCCCCTGAGGCAGTCGACTGACCTAGCATTAATTGCTTGCCAACGGCTAGTTTTCGACTGCCTCTGGGCCAGTCGACTGGTAGAAGGCTGAAAACCTTCTGTGAGTTTTGGCAGTCGACTCCCCTCTAGCCAGTCGACTGCCCACTCACTCCCAGCCGTACTTCACATACTCCTTCACGTGTGCCTTCAGGTTCACTCCCTTGGCTCGCCCCTTGAAGTCATCTTCCTCTGGCTCTCGTCCCTCGGATGCGCACACAAGCCTTCCCTTGGCTTGCCTCCATGCCACTCTTCACGTGTGCCCTTGAAGTCCACATCCCGGCTTGCCCTTGGAGTCCTCCTTCCTCGGCTCTCGTCCCTCAGATATGTTCACCATGTGTGATTCTCCAAGTCCTGCAAACTCAATCACACACATCAAATACAATATAACACTCTAACCTTAAACATATTTACACACACACATCAAAACCATGATCTTCCAATCATTTTAGGGTCGATTGCCTCAACACTGATAACATTGAGTAAGCAGAAAAATCATTAATAGTCCATAACAATGCTGCATGCATTAAAAAGTTTGATTTACTTGCAATGTCATACGTCTCTCAAACTCAATCATGTGTGATTGAGTTTGATTTACTTGCAATAGTCCCTCAGATATGTTCACCATGTGTGATTCTCCAAGTCCTGCAAACTCAATCACACACATTAAATACAACATAACACTCTAACCTTAAACATATTCACACACACACATCAAAACCATGATCTTCCAATCATTTTAGGGTCGATTGCCTCAACACTGATAACATTGAGTAAGCAGAAAAATCACTAATAGTCCATAACAATGCTGCATGCATTAAAAAGTTTGATTTACTTGCAATGACATACGTCTCTGAACCTATATTCCATAAATGATTCAGCTCAGCTATCAAAGATTACAAAAATACATCTATTTGCCCTTTTGGATTATGAGGACCTGGAATTAATATAGTAAGAAACATGAATTCATCTTTCAAGCTCATCCATGGTGGTAAGTTTTATGGTGTTAAGATAACAGGCCAGGATGAATATTGTTGTCCATAACTTCCAAATGGCTGAAATCCATCTGCAGAAAGTCCAAGTCTGACATTACGTGGTTCCATAGCAAAGGAAGAAAATATTGAATCTAAATATTTCCATACAGGAGAATCACAAGGATGCCACATAATGTCTCCATCATGTTCATGGTTTTGATGCCAAATCATATGACTTGCTGTTGCTGCTGATGCATACAAACGTTGGAGTCTAGCAGTCAAAGGACAGTAATACATGACTTTGTAGGGAATATTTTTCTTCTTCTTCTGATTTACCATGCGAGCACCATGTGTTGGAAACGGGATGGCTAGAGAGGGGGGGTGAATATAGCCAATCACTTTGACTTCAAGAACTTAGCGAGTTTCTGCACTTGGAGTTGTTAGTAGCACAGCGGAAGTATGAAAAACAGAATGTGCAGAAACTAAAACAGAAAACTAACTAGCAAGATTAGCAAGATCGCTAACAAGGAGAATTTACAAGGTTCGGGGATAACTTGCCCCTACTCCTTGGCGTGCCCTTAAGGCGGGCGATCCCTTGATCGTCGGCAGATCAAGCCCCGGTTATCACCGGATAAGAAACAACCTCCTTCCCGGTGGAGAAACCTCCCCACAGCGTTTCAATCACATATTTAAGTTTAAGCACAAAGAAACAACAAGAAAGATCTTATTCAAACACTTAGCAAGGACAAGAACACAACAAGCTTTCCTGAGCTCCACCCAGCGACAATCTCACGCAAGAAACCCTTCCTCGTGTCTTCCCGTTGTCGGACTCCCAGCTCCTTGTTCTCTCCTTCAAGCGCTCAAGTAAGGGAAGGTTGCTTCAAGTTTTCAGCAGCTTGCTCAAGAGGATGAAACTTCAGAACGTGCAAGCTTGATGTGGAGAACACAAGTGCGGCAAGAACTCAAAACACAAGCTGTAGAACTCTGCTTCACTGAAGCTATCTTCCGTCTCTTTTGTTTCTCCACTAAGCATCAAGTGACCTCATCTCCAGCAGCCTCCAGCTGCCTCACTGCCAACACCAGCTACCACTGAACCCTTACTGAACTTCCTGAGCTCCCTCAGCCAAGCTTCAGTCAGCGGCTTCAGTCCAGCAGCTCCAACCGTTGCAACCTGAGATGAGAAACGGACAAACCTGCTCCAAGGAAAGCCTCCATTGACTTCTCCTTGAGTGTTTAAATCCTCCCCTGTCACCTGCAGCTTAATCAGACTGTTAGAGCAGTATATCACACAGTAAATCAAATATCAGAGGCAAACAGCAGCGAATCGGATATGGTCAGATGCGATCAGAGCGTCTGACAGTGCAATTTGAATTAAAGTGATCGGTCACCCGACCGATCAGAGCGACTCCTGATCGGTCACCAGACCGATCAGGCTGGGTCCAGACCGATCAGGCTCCGTCCTGATCGATCCCCAACGCTCGATTAGAAATCGCGATTTCTTTGGGACTCTCCTGGATCGATCACCAGACCGATCCCAGGTTGTGGATCGATCACCAGACCGATCCACCCCTTATATCGGGCAATTTCTGAGTTTCCCAGCCTAAGCCTTCTGAACGGTCAACTGACCGATCAGGGGTTCTCCTGATCGGTCTCCAGTCCGATCAGATCATCACCAGACCGATCAGGCACCGTCCTGATCGATCTTAGTGAGAAACCCGCGAAGTTGGATCGTTCTCCAGAACGATCTGCATAGTGATCCTGATCGGTCACCAGACCGATCAGGTGTAGATCAGCAGGGGAACTCAACCTCACTGTTTGCTCCCTGATCGGTCACCAGACCGATTAGGAGCCAAGCAGTGGGTGAAACACGCACTCCCTGATCGGTCACCGGATCGATCAGGAGCAGTACAGTAGGTTCCCAACCTCACTGTGTGCTCCCTGATCGGTCACCAGACCGATCAGTCATTGCTGGATCGGTCACCTGACCGATCCACGATAGAGCAGCGTGCCAGATTCCCTGATCGGTCACCAGACCGATCCAGGGACTCAAACTTAGCCCTCCAAGCTAAGTTTCCATCTAACTCTCCAAGTTGGGAATTTGCACCTAACCCTCTAAGTTAGGACTTTTCACCTAGCCCTCCAAGCTAGGACTTTTCACCTAGCCTTCCAAGCTAGGACTTTTCACCCAACCCTTCCAAGTTAGAACTTCATCCAACCTAGCCCTCCAAGCTAGGCACCTGACCCTCCAAGCCAGGACTTTTCACCTAATTCTCCAGGATGGGAATTTGCACCTAACCCTCCAAGTTAGGATTTTTCACCTAGCCCTCCAAGCTAGGATTTTTCACCCAACCCTTCCGAATTAGGATTTTTCCAACACCTAGCCCTCCAGACTAGGATTCTCCATATCATGCCTAATCCTCGATCATGACTTAATCATAATCATCATAATCATCAACCTAAACTAAAATCGTTGTCAACACCAAAACAACAATCAGGGCCAGACTGCATCAACAATCTCCCCCTTTTTGTTGTTTGACAACCCGATTTTAAGTTTAGGGATTCTCAATCAATTTTTCAAAATTTAGAATCATAGGGGAATCCAGATCCTCCCCCTACAACATGGTCAACCTAAACTTAACCAATCCACACTCTCCCCCTTTGTCGAACACCGAAAAGGGGCTAGAGGGGTTGTTAAGATTAAAACAAACTCCCCCTCAACCCTAGGGGTATCCCAAATCTACAAAGATGTGATAGGTTGTTGAATAACCATATGAACACATGTGAAAAAGATAGAGCAAGATATAGCAATCACATGCATCATACGAACATGAAGTAACAACTCACAAAGCATGTCATGACAGTCATATGTATCAACTAGACATGACATTGAAAGCATGATCAAGGAGATATAGAATGAGGCATATAGTCAAAACATCACCATATAATCTACTAATGAGCATAAAATGACAAGAAATACATCATGTCATAACAAGTACACGCAAAGATAGCGGCTATACAAAAAATATCCAGATATATAGTAGGTGCAACTCAATGCCATAACTGGTAAAAGTCAAAACGGACACAACCATCAAAAGATCAAAATCAATCAACCAACAGCAGAGAGCAGTCAATCGTCAACTGGATCATCGTCGGAATCATCAATGTAGATGATATTCCCCGGTGAAGGGCCATTGGGAGATGCACTATCAGGAAATGTGTGATGATACCACTCTTCATACCATCTGTCCTGGAATGAGCTCATGTCTGAGATGTCAGATGCTAGTGTAGCCAGGCGTCGATCGAAGGATTGACACTCTGAGCGGACCTCCTGTCGCCAGAGCTCCGAGATATGCAATTCGTGCTGCAGCATCCGCTCTAACTCCGCAATCTGCCATCGGAGGTCAGGAGCCCACTCATCATAATCCTCTATATCAGCGGGTTGCTCCTGGGAATGGGCTGCTCCTGGAAACTCCCCCATATGTCTCTGATTCTTCCAACGCAACCCTCGTGATCCGACAACAATACCAGACTGGGCCAGCATGCGACGATCAAGTCGGCAGTCCTGTCGCACCATAGGTATAGTACGACCCTGTGAAACATCGATCCCAACGGACTGCAGCCAGGCAGTGATGATATGGCCGAATGGCATATAGATCGTCTGGCCATACCTCAGACCATGGACAATGATGGAGAAATAAATGGACGGTGCTATGTCAAAATCTAACTACAGATGCATCCTGTAAAGCATCAGGCAGTGGAATGGATGGATCTCATCAAGATGCTTTGAAGTAGTCGGAAGGAGACAATTTGTGATAATCTTAAACAGAAGATAATCAATGGGGGATAGATGGAGAGCAGGAAACGTGGGAAACGTACGGGTGCGCGCACCGGAACCCCGTGGCCTGGGGTGGCCTAGAAAATGCTCATAGATGGAGTCAGGAGTGACTCCAGTAAAGGAGACAGGAAGAGGGTCAGGAAGATAGGGATAGAGCGAAAAGTCATTATCGGAGCGACGACAACCCAGAAACACAGTGAAGGCTGATAAGGTAAAATCAAGATCGACACTGGCGACACGGGTCCGCCACCCCGTGCCCTCCCCATTGGCCAGATTATTGTAGAATTCAGAGACCAAATCAACATTGATTGGCCTCTCTAAGAAAAGGATGTTTTGAAGCCCATAGTACTCAATGATTCCTCTCACCGTAGGGCAATGTTCATAAATAAAAGTTTGGTCCACTGACCGACATGACATTAGTTTGAAGTTGTGCCAATGAAAGTTTAGGGCATAGTGAATGTTCTGAAATCTAGTATGCGGGGGAGGTGGAGGCCTCGGAGGAGGTGTAGAAGATGAAGGGCCTTTGCCCTTAGAACTATCCTCCATAGGTTCCTTACCCTTAGAAGACTTTCTATAGATTGGATTCAAAAATTGATCATACAAACATGATTTAACAAGGGAAGTAATCACACACGATTTGAATCGAGTGATCAGGATGGACATAGGTTGAATCAAAAATTCAAGAATTGATCATCAAAGTAAGACCCAATCAGAGATAGAAAATAAGATGAACGATAGATTTGTTCATATGATAAAGTATGGAAAGAAGGTTCATGGCAAGTGCAATAGGGTCACGGTACAACAGCAAGAACAAGAACCAAAACATGGTTAGCTTCACAAACAAACACTATAGACTGATTTGAAGGAAGAAATCAAGACAAGAACTTACTTTGGTGCCATTAGAGGAGCTTGTGCAAGAGAGGAAGAAGCTGGTTTCTGCAAGTTGAGAGGAAGGAGTCTGCACAAGAGAAGCCCTCGTACGCAAAGAATTCGAGGCAGGTAGGGAACTCGCAGGGAACAGAGAGATGCTCTTCGCAAGAGCTCACACGCACGAGAAAGAGGGAGACGTCGGAACACTCTCGCTCACACAGGGTCGCGCAAGAAGGGTTTTCGGCGCTAGGGTTCGGGAGATGGAATTGTTTCGCGAAGTTATTTGGTTGGTGGATCGGTCCACCAAACAGAATTTAATGCAATTGAACGGATCACCGTTCGATCTGGAGTCGCTCAGACCGATCAGGCTCACCCCTGATCGGACTGACAGAGTCCTGATCGGTTGGGTGACTGATCAGGCCAGCCCCTGATCGGTCGACTGATCGATCAAGACACGAACAGTAGGGTTTAGGAGAGGAACCTCTGAGCTCCCTGATCGGTCTGTGGACCGATCACTATAGGGTGCCAGATCGGTCCGGGGACTGATCCAGGCTAGCTCAATACACTTGGTCTAAATTTCGAACAATCACTGCTGTCTCTCTGATCGGTCTGTGGACCGATCACCACAGGAAGGAGCCAGATCGGTCCGGGGACCGATCAGCCCTAGCCTGATCGGTCCGGTGACCGATCAGGGTTCCTGATACTCCCTGATACGAACTGGAATGTTCAGTTTCAGAATTTCTGAAACTTTCCAACGAGATCTGGTGAAGTTTATCGAACTTGGACATGATCTCATGACTAGAATTGATCCCTGAACAAGAATCAAAAGTCCTTATAGGTTCAACAATCACTTTGATCCATCCAAATGGAATTAAACTCAATCAACAATCATTCAAGCAATTTCAATTAAATTTGTAACAAATTCGGGTTTCCAATCAAGTTTTCTTGATTGGAATGTCCAAGTATGATCATGGAGCCAAATACACATATGTTATGCATTGGTTTTCCCCATACTTGGTCACCACAGTGATTATTATCTCGTCAACTTAATCTCTCAAGGGATGCATTGACATTTTGAGAAACTTAGTTGATCCTAACATCTCACCCTATTTCTAGCAAGCAAAAACGTTTTGTTAAACCTTATAGTTTGTGTGAGATGTCCCCAAAGTTACCCAATTGTTCCCCAACAATTTGAAATAATCATAGAGGGTTTGAATGCAAATAGAAAAACTATGAAGCGCAACACATTCCCAACTCCCGTCTTAGAAAACTAAATTCATTTTCGGGGAGTGGTTTAGTGAAAATGTCAGCTAGATTTGATTTGGACTCTACATGTGAGAGTACAATATCTCCCCTAGCTACATGATCCCTAATGAAGTGGTGTCTTACTTCAATGTGTTTGGTCCTAGAGTGATGGACTGGATTCTTGGTTAGGTTAATTGTGCTAATGTTATCACACAACACTTGCACACCCTTATAACTCAATCCATAGTCCTCTAAAGTATGTATCATCCACAACAATTGTGATACACTCTCTCCCATGGCGATATATTCTGCCTCGGTCGTGGAGAGAGCAACGCAATGTTGCTTCTGACTTGACCAACTTACTAAGGACGAACCTAAGAATTGGCAACCCCCACTTGTGCTCTTCCGGTCCAACTTACATCCAGCGTAGTCGGAATCCGTATAGCCAATTAAATCAAACGATTCGGTACGAGGGTACCATAGACCGACTCCAATTGTGCCCTTGAGATATCTCAAAATTCACTTAACAGCGATTAAGTGAGATTCCTTGGCACACACTTGATACCTAGCGCACATACCCACAGCAAATAGTATATCAGGTCGACTCGCTGTAAGGTATAGCAAACTTCATATCATGCTTCGATATTGAGTCAAGTCAACGGGTTTACCACTCTCATCATTGTTTAATCTTGTGTTTGTGGCTATGGGAGTGGTTACCTCTTTTGAATCACTCATATTGAATTTTCGAAGCATTTCTTGTGTATACTTTGATTGGTGCACATGGATACCATCGCGAGTTTGCTTGATTTCAAGTCCAAGGAAGAAAGTCAACTCTCCCACTAAACTCATTTCAAACTCACTCTCCATGTGTCCAATGAACTCATTTAAATAGCCCTTATTATTTGAGCCACAAATTATGTCATCGACATATACTTGGGCTACAAATATATTGTCACTATCCCTTCGTAGAAATAGTGTAGGGTCTATTTGGCCTCTAACGAAGCCCTTCTCAATCAAGAATGTCGACAACCGCTCATACTAAGCCCGGGGTGCTTGTTTAAGGCCATAAAGTGCCTTTTTAAGCTTGAACACGTGGTTTGGAAATTCGGTACTCTCAAACACCAGAGGTTGTTCAACATAGACTTCTTCTCTAATCAAACCATTTAGAAAGGCCGATTTGACATCCATTTGATATAACTTGAAGCCACGATGAGCTGCAAATGCAAGCATCAATCGGATGGACTCTAATCGTGCCACGGGAGCATAAGTTTCATCATAATCAAGGCCTTCAACTTGACTATAGCCCTTGGCTACCAAGCCTGCCTTGTTTCTAATAATTTCTCCCTTATGGTTCAACTTATTCTTGAAGACCCATTTTGTTCCAATAATGGTGGTCTTCTTGGGTCGAGGGACTAAGTCCCAAACTTGACTTCTCTCAAATTGACCTAGCTCATCTTGCATTGCAATGATCCAATCGGGATCATTTAATGCTTCATCAATTTTCCTAGGTTCAATTTCAGAAATTAGGGCAACTTCATTAGCCTCATTCCGGAAGAATGACCTAGTCCTAACCCCATGGAGGATGTCTCCAACAATTTGGTCCTGGGGATGACTAGAGGCTAATCTAGTTTGCCTAGGAGTTGGTGGTGCTTCTTGAATGGGTTCACCAGACGCAAGTTCAGCCTCAGGATTCGGCTGATCTATGGATTGTCTAGGCTCACCGTCATCGGATTCATCACCATCAACACTTGGAGTTTCATTCAAACTTAGTCTCCTAAGTTCAAGTTGGACTCCTTCTACATTTTCTGATTGGTTACTCGATTTTGGAACTTCTTCAAAAACCACATCAGAAGACTCTTCAACTAATCTAGACTTCTTATTGTAGACTCGATAGACTTTGCTAACGAGAGAATACCCGACTAGTATCCCTTCATCAGCCTTTGCCGTGAACTTTCCAAGATGATCCTTGGTGTTTAGGATGAACACCTTACAACCAAACACCCTAAGGTGTTTAACCGTAGGTGGTTTTCCAAACCAAAGCTCATGGGGAGTCTTTCCTAGAAACCTAAGACATTCGGATATTTGAATGTCTCCTATTCCTATGACCTGAAGACTACCATTGTTACCAAATGATACATTACCTCTACTTTTCTTGTGAAGTGTGGTAAACAATGATTTATCCCTGGTCATGTGTTTGGAGCATCCACTATCAACGAACCAAGTTGATAGATGCTCCCCCTCAATCATAACCTACACAATTCGAAAAATAGAAGTTTTAGGCAACCAAACCTTGGGACCTAAAGAATCAACTAAACATGACTTAGGCACCCATGCCTTGACAACTTTCTTTTGAGTCTTGGGTGTCCTAGATTGTCTCATGTCAGTCCTAGACATCAAAGACACAAATGAGGGTTCTTTGGGTCGGTAACCAATACCGGCCCTATTGTAAACTGCCCTTTGGGCATTTAGGATCATGTCTAGGGTCTTAGAGCTAGTTGAGAATTTCCCAAGAATATTCTTGAGCTTCTCAACTTCACTCTTCAATGATTGGTTTTCCTCTACTAACAAGTTATCATGCAAATCATTTACTTCCTCAACCTTAGAGGATTTCAAATTTACAATCTCATGTTTCAAAGATTTAATTTCATCTTCTAGCAATTCAACATGCAAATCATCAATGTTATCATCCCTAGAAGCTTTCAATTGATCAATTTCTAATTGCAATGCCTTAACCTTATTCTTTGATTTCTTAAGCATACTAGTTAAACATGCAATTGCTCTATAACACTTTTCAAGCTCGGGAGAAGTTACCTCTTCATCATCCGAAGATGATGAAGCCGCGTTTAAGGAGCTTGAAGATTCATCACTGCTCTCCTCTCCAAGAGCCATGAGTGCCACGTTCCTTGTGCTCTTCTCCTCCTTCTCTTCATCGGATGAGCTTGAGGATGACTCATCCCAAGTGGCCTTCAATGCCTTCTTCTTCCTCTTGGATTTTTCTTCTTTCTTTTTGGACCTCTCCTCCTTCTTCTTTAGCTTTGGACATTCATTCTTGAAATGCCCTTTCCTACCACACTCAAAGCAAGAGGTATTAGTCTTATCAAGTTTGGATTCACTAGAGTTACCTCTACCCTTGAAGCGTCTATCCCTTCGCATCATTCTTCGCACAAAGTTCGCCATCTCGGAGGAAGAAGAGCCGCTGCCATCTTCCTCAGAATCAGACTCGGATTCGGAAGAGGATGAAGATGAGGAGACCTCCTTCTCCTTCTTCTTCTCCTTCTTCTTCTTGGTGGTTCGGTTCCCTGCAACTAAGGCAATCCCCTTCTCCTTGGAGCCTTTGTTAGCCATTTCATGCAATTCCATCTCACAAAATAAGTCATCTAACTTAACAATGGATAGATCCTTGGATACTTTGTATGCATCCACCATGGATGACCACAAAGTATTCCTTGGAAATGCTTTCAAGACATACCTCACAAGGTCGCGATTCTCGACCTTTTCATCAATTGAATGAAGTCCATTGAGGACTTCCTTGAACCGGCTATGAAGCTCACTTACCGACTCATTCTCCTTCATGAAGATATTTTGAAGTTGATTGAGGAACAAGTCCCTCTTTGCAATTCTAGAGTCTCGGGTGCCTTCATGGAGCTCAATGAGTTTGTTCCACAAGTCCTTTGCACTTGTGAAGGGACCAACCTTGATGAGTTGGTCTTTGTTCATGCCACATTGTAGAGTGACAACCGCCTTCGCATCGGCTTCACTCTTCCGAGTTTGTTCAGCAGTCCACCTCCATGACTCAAACTCTTTGCCTTCGTCATCCTTAGGAGGGGTGAATCCCTCCTTCACCGCGAACCAAGTATGAATATCCATCTTCAAATAGTATTCCATCTTTGATCTCCAATATTGAAAGTCGGCGCCATCAAAGAATGGAGGTCGGGTGGTGGAGAAGCCTTCTCTCAACGTCATCTTGTTGAGAACTCTCGGATGTTAAGCCGTGTACAGAGCCCCAAGCTCTGATACCACTTGTTGGAAACGAGATGGCTAGAGAGGGGGAGTGAATATAGCCAATCACTTTGACTTCAAGAACTTAGCGAGTTTCTGCACTTGGAGTTGTTAGTAGCACAGCGGAAGTATGAAAAACAGAATGTGCAGAAACTAAAACAGAAAACTAACTAGCAAGATTAGCAAGATCGCTAACAAGGAGAATTTACAAGGTTCGGGGATAACTTGCCCCTACTCCTTGGCGTGCCCTTAAGGTGGGCGATCCCTTGATCGTCGGCAGATCAAGCCCCGGTTATCACCGGATAAGAAACAACCTCCTTCTCGGTGGAGAAACCTCTCCACAGCGTTTCAATCACCGATTTAAGTTTAAGCACAAAGAAACAACAAGAAAGATCTTACTCAAACACTTAGCAAGGACAAGAACACAGCAAGCTTTCCTGAGCTCCACCCAGCGGCGATCTCACGCAAGAAACCCTTCCTCGTGTCTTCCCGCTGTCGGACTCCCAGCTCCTTGTTCTCTCCTTCAAGCGCTCAAGTAAGGGAAGGTTGCTTCAAGTTTTCAGCAGCTTGCTCAAGAGGATGAAACTTCAGAACGTGCAAGCTTGATGTGGAGAACACAAGTGCGGCAAGAACTCAAAACACAAGCTGTAGAACTCTGCTTCACTGAAGCTATCTTCCGTCTCTTTTGTTTCTCCACTAAGCATCAAGTGACCTCATCTCCAGCAGCCTCCAACTGCCTCACTGCCAACGCCAGCTATCACTGAACCTTTACTGAACTTCCTGAGCTCCCTCAGCCAAGCTTCAGTCAGCGGCTTCAGTCCTGCAGCTCCAGCCGTTGCAACCTGAGATGAGAAACGGACAAACCTGCTCCAAGGAAAGCCTCCATTGACTTCTCCTTGAGTGTTTGAATCCTCCCCTGTCACCTGCAGCTTAATCAGACTGTTAGAGCAGTATATCACACAGTAAATCAAATATTAGAGGCAAACAGCAGCGAATCGGATATGGTCAGACGCGAACAGAGCGTCTGACAGTGCAATTTGAATTAAAGTGATCGGTCACCCGACCGATCAGAGCGACTCCTGATCGGTCACCAGACCGATTAGACTGGGTCCAGACCGATCAGGCTCCGTCCTGATCGATCCCCAATGCTCGATTAGAAATTGCGATTTCTTTGGGACTCTCCTGGATCGATCACCAGACCGATCCTAGGTTGTGGATCGATCACCAGACCGATCCACCCCTTATATCGGGCAATTTCTTAGTTTCCCAACCTAAGCCTTCTGATCGGTCAACTGACCGATCAGGGGATCTCCTGATCGGTCTCCAGTCCGATCAGATCATCACCAGACCGATCAGGCACCGTCCTGATCGATCTTAGTGAGAAACCCGTGAAGCTGGATCGTTCTCCAGAACGATCTGCATAGTGATCCTGATCGGTCACCAGACCGATCAGGTGCAGATCAGCAGGGGAACTCAACCTCACTGTTTGCTCCCTGATCGGTCACCAGACCGATCAGGAGCCAAGCAGTGGGTGAAACACGCACTCCCTGATCGGTCACTGGATCGATCAGGAGCAGTACAGTAGGTTCCCAACCTCACTGTGTGCTCCCTGATCGGTCACCAGACCGATCAGTCATTGCTGGATCGGTCACCTGACCGATCCATGATGGAGTAGCGTGCCAGATTCCCTGATCGGTCACCAGACCGATCCAGGGACTCAAACTTAGCCCTCCAAGCTAAGTTTTCATCTAACTCTCCAAGTTGAGAATTTGCATATAACCCTCCAAGTTAGGACTTTTCACCTAGCCCTCCAAGCTAGGACTTTTCACCTAGCCCTCCAAGCTAGGACTTTTTACCCAACCCTTCCAAGTTAGAACTTCAACCAACCTAGCCCTCCAAGCTAGGCACCTGACCCTCCAAGCCAGGACTTTTCACCTAATTCTCCAGGATGGAAATTTGCACCTAACCCTCCAAGTTAGGACTTTTCACCTAGCCCTCCAAGCTAGGACTTTTCACCCAACCCTTCCGAATTAGGACTTTTCCAACACCTAGCCCTCCAAGCTAGGATTTTTCACACCTAACCCTCCAGGTTAGGATTTTTCCAACACCTAGCCCTCCAGACTAGGATTCTCCATATCATGCCTAATCCTCGATCAGGACTTAATCATAATCATCATAATCATCAACCTAAACTAAAATCGTTGTCAACACCAAAACAACAATCAGGGCCAGACTGCATCAACACCATGCTTGTAATGAGGATGATTACAAATTTTGCATTCCAAAATCAAGCAACATCTCCCCTGTACGGTTGACAAGTTGGGACAAATAATACATAATCTTCATCACATAAGATGGCTCAGCCATCAAAACTGAAAATTAAACACAACCACGCAGTTTATATCAATATGAATGATAAAGATAAAATAACTTTAACATCGCAAAACCTTTAAAGTCTTTTAGTAGAAATAAAGCTAAAAGAAAGTCTAAATGCAAAGGAAACTCCAACATGAGTCCAAAAATGATCATACCTCTACTACGACAATATCAGACTAATAAAACAAATATCAGTCCATGAAATAAGTATGAAAATAACGATAATGCAGAAATAAAATAGCTGCGAAAATAAACTAAATATGGAAACAAACTCCAATACTACTCGACACTGTAGGACTGACAACTGGATCCTCTCCTGGCTCCAAGTAGTGCGTCTACCTGCTACATGAAACAAAAATAGGTGACAGAGGTGGTGAGTCCGGGCGGACTGCGGGTATATGAGTATAGTAGATAAATGTATGGCATCATAAAAGATATAACAAGCAATAGAAACAACAGTGTACAGTCTCTAGTAAATAGAAGACATCTAAGTATGTATAAAACAACGTGAAACATACGAGATAACATAATATCAAACATACATGCATGTCAACCAAATGCAGTAATCATAGCTCATATAAATGTAATAACTACAAGAAAATGAATAAATGCAATAGATGCATATGATACAATAACATGTGCCACCTCTGATGCCAGTCAAGCCGCCAACACATCACATCTGTGTGGCCGAGTGGGTAGGGCTGTGACAACTGCACGCACTTCAACGAATACCACTGATATATGTGGTTGAGTGGACAGGATGCTGGGGAGCCAACTACTCCAAAAACCCCTAAGATAAAAGGGGAGCCACCAACAACTCTAATATCCCTCGAAAACAACGGTGAGGGTGTCAACTTCTTGCCTACAACTCGAACATCCACTGTACATGAGTGGTCGAGTGTGGTATAACAGGATGGTTGCTCGCACTCTAGCAACTACCACAACAAGTGGTTGAGTGACAAAGCAACTAAATGACTGACGACAACTTAACCATATGGAAGCCCAACAGTCGTCAGTATGCAACAGTGCAGGTATGGTTCATGATACCAAAATGCACAAACAACCGAATAACAACGATGCAACGATATAAACAATAAGTCTCAGAAACCAACGAATATGCAACTAAACTACTAGGTAGGGTGTCTCTAATGCCAACCATCCTAGTGGTGTTTAATGAATATCTAAGTACTTGCGTATGAGTGGTACTTTACAGAATAGAAAATCAACGAGAGACTGTACGGATACAAATTTTCGATTTAAACTCGAATGTCAAACAAGAAAGGTATCAATAGCGATATTAAAATAAACAACAACAAAAATCAAGGTCAAGCAGACCTACTCAGACATAACAAGCTATACATTTAAGGTAAAAGAATTACAAGAATACAAAGGAGAAGTATCCGTCTTTTATGTAGAACGTATCCAAATAAATCTCCCGTCCAAAACCTTGTATCCAATCAGGGTCCTATACCAAGATTAGAATTAAACTACTTATACAATTAAATACATTAGCTAATTAAAATACTAAACATGATTAGGATAAATCCTAACTATAATACCTATTCAATTAACTCACAAATAATAACTGTTTCCTTCATAACCCCAGTGAGACTAACAACTATTGTCATATAATTAACTATGATTAACCAATTAACTCAATATAATGATTTGAACTATTATGAATCCAATTCCAAAACGAATGGATATAAAGCCTACCATAACCTAGCCCATAGTAGAAATTTAAAACAAAGCTAAACATTTAAATGTTACTCACAACTTCATGCTTCAATCTTCAATGAAACTCACTGCCACAGACAAAACTAAACCAATCCAACATCACCAAACCACAAACCCCTTTCCACCTCTATAGCCCACGACAGGTGAAGTAAGATCAACGATCTAAACCAACATCTCATGGCAAGGTAGATGTATAGTCAACAAGGCTAAACAAGATAGAAAAACCACCATTTAATTAGGTATACTTCATCCACACACTTATAATTCAACCCTAAGCTTCATTATAGCTTACAAATCCAAAAACCATAGCTATCCCAAAAATAAACATAAAAATAAAAATAATAAAAACAAACAAAACCAATATTAAATCACGATAACCTACTACTCAACATATAACCTCATCTACTTCGAATTCATGAGAACAAATTCCACTTCAAACCTAGCCACATCCAACATCCTTACAATCGATCAAACATCCAATATCAACCTTAAACTCTGAGAACTAGGGCTGCGGTTTCAAAATAAAACAATGATAAATTGCTACCCAACTCCACTGCCTATTTGCATTCACACGCAACCCTATTTAGCAATCCCACGGCAGGAAACCAAGGGAAAACAACGCAATTAACCAAAATAAACTCCCATTGGAACTCCCGGCAACCAACACAGAAATATCTACAAGAAATCCTGTGAGTTCAACCAATAACCAAATCCATATCAAGTTTAACCCTAATGATAAATTCCTAAACGATCAATCTCATACCTGAGTTGGCACCGACCACAGTTCTTCTGCCCTAATCAAAAACCAACGCTAGGGCACAGCTAAGAGGAGAATAAAATGTTGCCTCGTGCTCATGCCCGACACAAAAAGGAGAGGATCCGCTGCGAGGGAGAGGAATCGCGAGGGAGAGAGCGTCGGTGTCGGTGCGGCGGAGGGAACCGCTCGTGTGGTGGTTCGGCGATGTCGAGGAGGAAATGATAGGCGTGGGGCGTGATCCGAGCGACGGGATGCACGGCGTCCTGTTCGTGGCGCCGAAGAAGATGAAGAAGGGAGGAGAAGAGGTTAGGGCTCGGCGGCGGCGGAGACGAGAAGCCGAAACCGAATCGTGAGAGGGGTGGGTTTTTCAGAGGAAAAGGAGAAAAAAGAAAGGAAAAGGAGATTTTATAACTTTTGGCCTTTTGCAAAAAGGCCCCTCTCATTTAGATAATTCCAACAACGCCCTTAGTTTTCAATTTTTAATCATTTTAGCCCCTAAAATTTTTGGTATTTAACATAAAGTGTCCATGTAATCAACGTAGATGTAGAAATATACCATTCCATGATGAGGATACAGTGAAAATACATATCCGTAAGTATGAATTTGTTCCAAATTATTACAACTGGTATTGTCATAGAGAGTTATATGTATTTGAACCCGTTGGACCTTCTGTCTCTTCATCATCTAACCTAATTGGTTCAAAAGCATCATATAGGCCTACTAATGTAATGCAACAATGGTTTACGATGCAATGAATGCATTTGAGTAGTTGAGCAAGAAGGTCTTACACAAAAAACGGCTAACCCTTCTCAAGTCTCAAGCTTCCTTTTAAATAGAGGAGAGAGCTGTTAACAAAATAGCTCAGCCCTGACACCAATCGACTGCAACTAAGACCAGTCGACTGGTGCTTAACCAACGACTAGTTTTCGAACGGACCAGTCGACTGTCATCCTGACTAGTCAACTAATCATGCTGTTTGAATCTTACAGAAAGTTCAGTCGACTGGTGTCCCTACCAGTCGATTGATATTGTTACACACTCACACTCATCCTCTCCGGAGTTGCCCTTTGAAGCTCTCTTCCTTCAACTCTCGTCCCTCGGATGCATCTAAGCTCTCGTCTTGTCTCGATGTCATCCTTCGCGTATGTCTTGAAGTCTGCTTCCCTCGGCTCCACTCCGTTGCTCCTCGTCCGGCAGACCATGGGATGTGACATCCTTCACCGACTCGAGGACCCTAGCACCAGGATAGAATTTCCCTCATGTGTATTCCACCAAGTCCTGCATGACTCAAATACACATCAAACCAATATGAAAACCTAACTTGATCATATTGACACACACATCAAAGCTCATAATCGTACCGATCAAACTTGGGTCAATTGCACCAATAATCTCCCTTTTTTTATATGTGACAATATATATAAGTTAAACACAAAGCATAGTATAATAAGAAGCATTAAAAGTATCCAAGCTCCCCCTTAACCTATGTTCTATCTCATCATTTTTAATATTTGCATAAACATGGAGAAAATAAAGTTAAGTTCTAAGTTAAACCCTTCAATTCTCCCCCTTTGACACTATCAAAAAGATTGTACCAAACAATTCAAACAAAGGCATCAAAGTAAAACAAAGCGAGTAGTTTTTCTGAAAAATCCAACCGAAATCAGAAAATAAAGTACCAGTCGACTGAGACAGTTATCAATCGACTGACCTCAACAAAACTACTCTTCATACCATGAACCAGTAAGATCAGTCAACTGGCCCTCTGCACCAGTCGACTGGCACAAATCTGATTTAAATTTCAGCCTTTTGAGTCGAAATTCAGAAATACATCAAAAATTCTAAAAAATTATGAAATTTTGCAAACATATTTCTTTTGATATCGTCTAATAGGAAAAAATATGTTTTCATAAAACATCAAAATATTTTTGAATTTTTGACCAAAATTCAAAAACTTGAAACACTTTCAATTTTGTATCACTTTCAACTCCTAATTTTGAAACCATATATTTTTTAAAAGTAAACATCAGCAAATAAAACATATAATTATTTTCAAAACATTTAAAATATTCAACTATGATCTATGGGTAAGATGTCATTAATTAAGCATTTGTTTTCCCCATAGTTGATCTATTATTACTAAAATGATACATTTTATAATCATCAAAATGTCATAAGCATATGTGAATTATGAGTATCATCCTGACATCTCATATGCATAAGTAAAATCATAAATCAAGTCATTATGAGATGTACTAAAGGTAATATCTACTTAGCCCATTTGATCATGAATATTATTTGGCTAAGTGCTCCCGCTTAGTCTACTAAGTAAATCAAATATCAAACATTTGAAATTTTAACACCTTTGGTTGACTTATCCCTTACATCCTCTAATCCTTAAGGATTAACTTTGGCACCCAATAGAAATGCTTCCTAATTGGGTTGACCAAATATTTTTTAGGAATCCATTTTCTATCTAGGGTCTTAGTTTTTGATTGTCCTCTAGCAAATAAACAATGATAGGTCTTTCCATTGCTAGAATCCTTATATCCTAAACCCGATTTCTTGAAACTTGCTCTTTGGCTCTTAATGATCATGTCTAGGGTGTTAGAGCCAATTTCAAATCTTCTAAGGGTTTTAGTAAGGTTATCCACCTTTTCCCTTAATTCCTTATTTTCCTCTTCTAAATATGAATCATTTAAACTGAAGAAGAGGAAGCATGCATGTCATTCCTAAGTGTCATGGATTCTAGTTTTTTATAAAGCATGCAAATCTCATTTTTCAAATATTTAATTTTCTTTCTAGCTTTAAATAAATCATCATTAGTGCTAGAAATGATTTTAACTAAAGTAGTAGTGGGTAGATTATATACCTCACTTACCGAGAAGTCCATATCCGAAGTTTGACCTCCCCCTTCACTTAAGCTCCCTTCATCCTCACTTGCGCTTTATCTTCTTCAACCTCGGATGATGTAGAGGCAATGTCTTCAATTCCCATTAAGGCAAAATGGAACACATGGTGTTCTTCTTCTTCCGATGATGATGATGACTCATCCCATGTTGCCTTTAAGTTTTGGACCTTCTTCCCTTTTTCTTTTGATTTCCTCTTTTCTTCTTTCTTCTTCCCTTCCTTTTTCTTTAAAAGAGGGCATTCATCCCTCATATGTCCTTTTCCTCGACAATTTTAGCATATAATTTTTCTTGTTCTACTCTTGCTTCTTGAACATTTCCTACCATGAAATTTGTTAGTTGAAAAATATTTAAAAGTATTTCTCATTTTTCTTACCATGTAAGCCTCCTCATCACTATCCATAGATAAACTTGATTCTTCTTAATAGGATGATGAGGCCTTCTTCTTTTTACCCTTTTCCTTGTTTGCCACAAGGGCTACTCCTCTTGGATTGGTGGATTTCTACATTCAATCCTCCAATCTAAGTTTCATGAAGCTCCATGGTTTAGAAGAATTCATCTAGAGAACTTTTATTTAGATCCTTGGATATGTAGTATAAGTCTACCATTTAGCTCCAATTTATGGTTCTTGGGAAGACATTGATGATTTTCAACAAGATGTCTCAATTGGAGATTTGCTTACCTAGACTTGTTAGTCCATTTAAAATTTCCTTAATTCTAGAAAGTAGGCTAGATACCTTTTCTCCTTTGTCAAGCTTGATATTGTTGAGTTGAGATCGGAGAACGTCTCTCTTTGCCAATTTTGCCTCTGAAGTGCCTTCATGAAGTTCTACTAGCTTATCCCATAAATCTTTGGCGCTTGTGTAGCGTCCCATCCTTGTTATCTCTTGTTGAGGAAGCACACTTAAAAGATAATGCAAGACTTTCGAATTTGCTAAATGATCATCTGTTTGCTTCTTGCTCCACAATATCTTTTCAAGTGGCTTATTTTCTTGATCCCTAGGCACTTCAAAATTGTTTTCCATTATTAACATAATATCGAAATCAGTATCGATAAATACCTCCATCATTTTCTTCCACCAAGAAAATTCTCCTTCGAATTTGGGTGGTTGGATATGCGAGCCGGCCATTTTGATGAATTTACTCTTCTCGACAGTTAGTCCGTTGAAGGGCGAACTTGGCTCTGATACCAATTGTCAGGACCGATGTACCGGCTAGAGGGGGTGAATAGCTTCTCACCCAATTCGTTGGTTTCTTCCTACATGGTTAGTGCGCAAGCGAAATGCAAACTACAATTAGAAACAATGCTAACACTTAACCTCTTACGTGGTTCGGAGATTGCTTGCTCCTACTCCATGGCGTGTCCTTGTGGTGGACGACTCCTTAATCCTTTGGTGTATTAGTCCCCGGCAATCTCCGGCTAGAGCTCACTCCTTCTCGTTGGAGTGCAACCTCTCACAAAGTTTCTCTTCCCTTTACAAGATAGGAACTAGGGTTTGAGGAAGAGAGTAAGCTTGGAAGCTTGAGCACTTGAGCAAGAAGGTCTTATATAGAAAAATACTAACCCTTCTCAAGTCTCAAGCTTTCCTTTAAATAGAGGAGAGAGTTGTTAACACAATAGCTCAGCCCCGACACCAGTCGACTGTCACTAAGACCAGTCGATTGGTGCTTAGCCAATGGCTAGTTCCCGAACAGACCAATCGACTGCCATCCAGACCAGTCGACTGATCCTGCTGTTCTAAACTTATATAAAGTTTAGTCGACTGGTGTCCCTACTAATCGATTGATATTGTTACACACTCACACTTATCCTCTCCAGAGTCGCCCTTTGAAGTTCTCTTCCTTCAGCTCTTGTCGCTCGGATGCATCCAAGCCCTCGGCTCGTTCCGATGTCATCCTTCACGTATGCCTTAAAGTCTGCTTCCCTCGACTCCACTCCGTTGCTCCTTATCCAGCAGTCCCTCGGATGTCTCATCCTTCACCGACTCGAGGATCCGAGCACCAGGATGAGATTTCCCTCATGTGTGTTCCACCAAGTCCTGCATAACTTAAACACACATCAAACCAATATGAAAACCTAATTTAATCATATTGACACACATATCAAAACCCATGATCGTACCAATTAAACTTGGGTCGATTGCACCAACAATAATGTGGCATCCTTGTGATTCCCCTACATGAAAATATCTAGATACAACATTTTCTTCCTTTGTAATGGAACCATGAAATGTGAGACTTGGACTTTCTGTAGATGGATTTTAGTTATTTGGAAGTTATGCACAACAATATTCATAATGGCTAGTTATTTTAACACTATATAACTTACCACCATAGATGTGCATGAAAGATGAATTCATGTTTCTTACCGTGCTAATTCTATGTCCTCATAATCCAAAAGGGTAAATAGATGTATTTTTGCAACCTTTGATTGCTGAGTTGAACCATTTATGGAATGTAGGCTCAGAGACATATGACATAGCAAATAAATCAAACTTTACAATGCATAGAGCATTGTTATGGACCATTAGTGATTTTTCCGTATACTTAATGCTATCAGGATGGAGCATGACTAGAATGTTAGCATGTTCGTACTGTATGAGTTAGTCTGATGCATTTTCTTTGCCTTGTAGTGGAAAGATTTCTTGGTTTGATAATCATTAAAAAAATTTACTTGTGGATCATCCGTTCAGAAGAAATAAGAAAATTTTCAAAAGGAATGAAGTGGTTAGGAAACTACCCCCAATTTGGATGTCAAGTGAAGAAATGTTTAATGAAATTGTTAGTTATGAATTTCTACCAGTATATCCAGATGGTTCTGATGATATTAACTAGTATATTGTTAAAGTTAACAAATGTGGTTGGAGGAAAAGATATATTTTTTGGCAGTTTCCATATTGGATATTTACTCATTTGGCATAATTTAGATGTGATACACATTGAGAAAAATTTCTTTGATAACATCATCAATACTGTGTTGAATGTTCATGGGAAAACTATAGATACAACAAAATCATGCGAAGAATTGAAATAATTAGTAAGCAAGCCTAAGTTGCATCAGAATGAAACAACTAGTAAATATCCCAAGGCATGTTATACATTGGACAAAAAAAGTAAGCAAGCAATGTGTTCTTGGTTAAAAGCAATAAAATTTCTAGATGGGCATGCCTCGAATATGTCTCGTTACGTGGATACAAACAGATTAAAAATGGTTGAAATGAAGAGTCATGATTGTCATGTGTTCATGTAAAGATTAATTCCAATAGCTTTCCAAGAATTACTTCCTAATAATGTTTGATAAACACTTACACAAGTAAGTGTTTATTTTAAAAATCTAACTTCTAGGGTTGTTACGGACTTGACTCACGACAATGGAGATGACGTGGGTCGAGAGGGACGCAGAGAGGGATGTAGAGCTGAGGGAACTACGGGCCCACCAAGCACACACTGAGGCGTTAGTGCGTCATATGTAAGCTTTTGTAGCAACACTATCACCTATGTTATAGATGCCCGTCTCTCATCGTTTGGAGTCTCAGGAGACACAGGATCCTGAGGATACCCCTGATGAGTAGAGATATTTTTGTAGTATATTATATTTTCTTCTCTACATTTAGTAAATCAAATTATTATACTATCTGGTTTGTTATTATATGCATCACTAAATGTATCATATTTTTTTTCATTTTCGTTTACAGATTCTACATTTTGAGAGTCAAATTCAGATATTTGTGTGGTTAAAAGGTCTGTATATTTTAGATTTATAGAAATTTTTAGTTTTTAGTTAAACTTTGGCTGCTTTAATATTTTAGTTAACTGATCATACCTATCAGTTAGATCATGTGCTCTTGATAACTTACCTTAGTATCACATGCATGAATGTATTTTTTGTAATTTGTAATAAGTAGCCAAGCTACTTCTTTAGCTATTGAAACATTATCTCAAAATTGTTGAGTGAGAACTTAATGTAAAACATTAAAGCAGAGTTTTGCAATTGATTCAAAAACACATTAGACAAAAATACTATATATAATTATGATAACTAGTTGTATTTCTAGTTGCATTTTAGTTGTATTTCACTTTTATTAATATCGTTTATCTTCTTTTTATGCAAGAACGATATTTTGTTGATCTAGTTTTGATGTAGCTGCCTTCTAATTGTCTTCTAGTTTTGATGGAGTTGTATTTCCAATTTTTGTAAAAAAACACTCTCATTTTGTTTAAATTTTATACAGTTAAAGGTTTTATTGTTTTGTATGTGTTGGATTGTATGTTATATTGCTTTGAGTATGTATTTGGATATGTTTTTTTTTGGTAATTGATTATATATTGTATTGCATGTAAACATGGGCAGTGAGAAAGCTGGGGAAGCTCTGTTGGAAAATGTATCGTCATTAGCGATGAATATTTACCATTTTCATCGCTATTAGCATTGGATTATTGACTATTTCGTCGCTAATAGTGATGGATAATTAAATTATCCATCGCTATTAGCGATGGATCATTGATTTTGCGTCGCTATCTATGCAAACAAAGGTCCCCTACTTGTGTCTCAGTGATGGATAGGTCAATTATCCGTCGCTATTATCGACGGATAATCTAATTATCCGTCGCTATTATCGATAATATAACGACAGAACATTTTGATTCCGTCGCTATAATGTAGTAAATGGCGTTTGGTTTCCGTTATTTAGCGATGGAATAGTTTTGTATCCGTCGCTATTTGCGATGAATTATTTATTTACTATCCATCGCTAATACCGACGGATACAATTGTTCCGTCGCCATCCTCGAATACGATAGTGTCGCAATTGACGACGTTGTTTCCATCACTGATCTATCGATATTTACGTTTAGCGACGTATTAGCCATGAAATTAGTCTGCCGCTAAAATCTCTTCTTTTTTTTTGTTGTGATTTATCCCATTTCAATATAACCTTGATGATCTCCTATAATTGTCTGTATTATTGAGAGGGAGTAAATAAGAAAATCGATGCTAGCTATTACATAAGAGGATAATTTTGAAGACTTTGTTAGGATTGGATCCTTGTTCAATTCTACAAACTTTGATATATAATGACCAACTCGATTGTACTCTAAAAGCTCAATATTATTATATATAACGTATCATAGCTAGTATGGGCATTTCAACTCGAGTTAATATTAATAATATTGCATCGTAACAGTTATAGTATTATATCGTAGATTCATTGATAGTTATGAAATCATAATGGTTAAATGGAGTACTTACGGAATCGTAATTGTTGTTGCAATCCGAAAAGAGATGGACTGCTGTTGCATCCTTTTGACTTTTGCTTAAATTCAAAAGTTACTATACAGCATTTGGAATGTTGGTTTTGGATATAAGAGATTAACTACTTTAAATTCACGATCTATATATTGTTTGTTTAGAAGAAAGGAATTGAGGAAGTCAACTCAAGCTGTAGATGGGATTAATATATAACACCTGTGTTGCATACATTGCAATTTGCCCATGCTGTTCCTTAAAAAAAAAAAATTGATGAATCAGTAATATTAAATTTGGAATCATCAATTTGATTTTACAAAAATTTTCAATTGATCATGAAGTACATATAAAAACTAATCCTTACAACTAACCTTCTCAAATATAATTCATTATCTATTACTCATGCTTTTCCTATACACAGACGGTCACACACACACATGCTTTAACGGCTTGCAATTTGGAAGATGAATGGATTCTTCCCATAAAAATCTGCAACAGAAAATTCAACCGAAAGCGACAAGGCCGTACACTATCTGATCTGGCCGGGAGAATCGTATCTTCTGTAGATGGATGGATAGATAAATAAATAGATAAAGATTGACTTTAGATGACTGTGTTGCCGATTGATGCATGAGTAAAGTCGAAGGAATCTTGAGCTGGGAATGTTCTTTCTTTTTACTTGGATGGTTGGTCATCTATTAAGTTTCCTTTTGTGCGTGCTCTGCTGTATAACACAATTGATGATGGCGATGTGTTTGATGCATGCATGTTTTACCTAGGAGTACACTGTATGATTACTGATCGTATTGATTGAGGAGATAGTTATAAAAGTGATCGAGTTTGGTGGGTGATTAAGAGTGTGTGTCATGTGTATCTAGTTTGATGATGGATCAAACTCGAGGAGTACTAGATCCAGTCCCTGGCCTAACTTGTTTTACGGTTTTTTTCTAGTAGATTGATAGGGGAGTTTTGGGTCCCTCAATCGTATAAGATAAGTCTTGGTCAAACGACTGACGTGCTCTGACTCGAGGACACGTGGCAATAGAGGTCAAAGGAATGATAGAATATTAATGAGCCAATTAATTCGACCGAGAGGTCGATGGACTAGCCGGGCGGCTAGCATAACCGTCATCGGTTGGTCGAGCGGTCAATCAATAGTTTAACCTATATCTAGAAAGTCATACATAAATAGCAAGGTAAAGGCTATGATACTAACCTAATCTTATATTCTCAAACTCAGGCAATCAAATCAACTTATCTAATTGTAGTTGACCGATTAAGCAAATTGTTCGGTTCTTGTCAATTGGTAGACTATCTAAATGGACGATCAGCAAGCCACCTTGAAAGCTGAACGACGGCCTATCAATCCACTCAATATCACTCGATAGTGCTAATGATATCATTAAGGATCTCATATCCTATCACCGATCGGCTAAATAAGACTAAGCACCCATCCGATCAGTCAAACATTGCAGATCAGCTAGCCAGCCTACCAACACACACGACCAATCGGCAGACAAGCTTCACTTCTTTGATTGTCTTAGCTACTTCGGCTCAGTTAATCAGTTTTATCATGACCCAATGGGCTATAATCAGGCTATCTTATTGGGTCAAACTGGTCCTCGCACTTAGGGTCTTCCCTATAGGGCCTCTATGTAACCACAAATAAGTCCATAATCGCATAACTCTTGACTAAATGCTGACAAGAGGATGGTATCATCCTGCCACTTCCTTAAAAACTGGCATGCTTTACTAACAAGCTCAGCTGCTCAGTAAGTCTACAAGCTCAATACCCAGCTGCTCAGTGACTCGATGGTCTAAACACTGACCTGCTCAGATTATCCCATTGGCTAATTGATCTCTTACAAGAAAACCATTGACATTAGCTAATTGATCTCTTATAAAAAAAATCATTGCACTACAAAAAGCCAGTGATTCAGGGATGAAATTTTGGGACCAATAGTTTTTGTCCCAGAATTGGAACAACTTTTGCGACAAAAAAAAATATTTGTCGCAAATTAGCAACGAACTTAGCAACGAAACACTTTCATCGCAATTTAGCAACAAAATAATTTTCGTCCCAAAAATTGTTGCAATTTAGCAACAAATTTAAATGTTTGTTGCTAATTCTGCAACGAAACTATATTTCATTGCAAAATCTGCAACGAATTTATTATTTGTCGAAAAATTTATGATGAATAATAAATTCATCGCAGAATTTTCTAAATTCATAATAATAATTATAATTAATTTTTATAAATCAATGATGAATCTTGAATTCATCCTTGAATCTGGGATGAATCATGAGTTTCATCTCTAAATCTTGGATGAATTCACAGTTTTTAAAAATTAAAATAAAAATATATCAACAAATTTGGGTAAAACATCACTGGTTTTGATATATTATTTTAAATTGATATTTGAGAGGACTTATAAATTCAGGAGAAATAGACGAATACATAGGACCTGGTTTCGTGTAATTCTGATATATTTGGTAGGGTTTCGGACTTGGTTTAATTATTTATAATTACTTTTAATTCTGGGACAAATTCAGAATTTGTCCCAGATTCTGGGAGGAATCCACAGATTCATTCCAGAATTGGCAACGAATACACAGATTCGTCGGTAAATATGGGACGAGTCTGTGGATTCTGTTGGGACCGATGGACCGGCTAGAGGGGGTGAATAGCTTTTCGTCCAATTAGCTTTACTCTTCCTACAAGGTTAGTACACAAGCGGAAATGCAAACTAAGCAATTAGAATCAATGCTAATACTTAGCTTTTTACGTGGTTCAGAGATTGTTTGCTCCTACTCCATGACGTGTCCTTGAGGTGGACGAACCCTCAATCCTTCGGTGGATTAATCCTCGGTAATCTCCGGCTAATACTTTCTCCTTCTCGGTAGAGAACTACCTTTCACAACATACTCTTCCCCTTTACAAGATTAGGAGAAAGAGTTGAGCTCAGGGAGCTTGAGCACTTGATTAAGAATGTTTCTCACTTAAGAGTTAACGTTTCTCAAATATCAAAGCCTCCCTTTAAATAGAGAAAAAAACTGTTAACAAAACAGCTTAGCTCCGACATCAGTCGACTGCTACCAAGCCTAGTCGACTGGTGCTCAGCCAACAACTAGTCAAACGGCTAGTTTTCGAACAGATCAGTCGACTACCATTCAGATTAGTCGACTGCTCTTGCTGTTCAAACCTTACAGAAGGATCAGTCGACTGATGTCCCTATAGGTCGACTGGTCCTGTTACACACTCACACTCATCCTCTCCGAAGTCGCCCTTTGAAGCTCTCTTCCTTTGGCTCTCGTCCCTCAGATGCATCCAAGCCCTCGGCTCGTCTGATGTCATCCTTCGCGTAGGTCTTGAAGTCTGCTTCCCACGGCTCCACTTCGTTGCTCCTCATCCAGCAATCCCTCGGATGCGCCATCCTTCACCAACTTCACGGACTCGAGCACCAAGATGAGATTTCACAATTATGTGTTCCACCAAGTTCTACATAACTCAAACACACATCAAACCAATATAAAATCCTAATTTAATCATATTGACACACACATCAAAACTCATGATCTATCCGATCAAACCTAGATCGATTTCACCAACAATCTCCTCTTTTTTGATGTGTGGCAATATGTTTAAGTTAGGCATAAAGTAATTTTCAAAATACAAAGCACAATATAACATGAAGCATTAAAAAATGCAACCTCTCCCTTAACCTATGCTCTATCACATGATTTTTAAATTTTACACAAACACGAAGCAATAAGTTAAGTTCTAACATTAATCCTACAATTCTCCCCCTTCGACACCATCAAAAATATTGCACAAATCGATTCTAACCTATGTCATCAAAGTAAATTAAGGTTTTAAATTTTGAAAACACTCAGAATTCAGAAACTCAGGGTACCAGTGTTGGGACCGGGTGCATGTCGACAAGGATACGAGTTCGTAAAATTCAAAATTTTTCGTGCAGTGGAAGTATCTAGCATGCAACCTTACATTGTGTTGACATAATCATAAAATAAAACTTTGCGGAAAAGTAAACAAATTTACCAAGTACCTCTCGTAACTCGAAGTAAGGGACGAGATCCAACCGTAGCGTCCCTTGGAAGCTCCGCCTCTATTCGCGTCCACGCCGAGTTCTCTTCGGGATGACTTCGCAAAGTCACGAGTTTTGTGCCGACGAGAACTACTAGATTCTCGGAAGGCACAACTAGATGAACAAGAGAGGAAAGATAGGAAACTAACCAACGAAGTAACGGAATCGAATTCCGAGAAGAGAGGAGTCGCTATCCGCTTCTTCTTCTTCGTGTTCGGGTTCTCCTTCTTCTTCTTGAAGCTCACGGCCTCCACCACCTTGGATGTAGGTTGGGCGCCGGCCCTAGGGAGCTAGGGTGGGCGCCGGCCCTAAGGGAAGAGAGGGAGAAGGAGAGATTAAGAGAGAGAGGGAGAGAATAATTAATCTCTTGATTAATTGATTGGAATAAGGGCTAGCCTTTGGTTCCTTTATATAGTAGCAACTCCTTTGCTAAGTCTCCCTCTAAACCGAATTAACGGAATTAGAATTAGTTATAAGAAATTTATCTTATAAATTTTCTTATTAATTATTCCGTTTAAACCGAGTCTTTATTATAAACCAATTTATAATAAAACTAATTCTTCTTCTCTTTAAATTATGGAATAAATTTTTATAAGAAATTTATAAACTTTCTTATTATGGAAAAATCAATTCATAATTGATTTTATAAAATTAAAATAAACCAATTCATGGATTATTTTAATCTTCCATAAAAGAATAAATTTCTATAAATTTTATTTATATAAATTTCTTTATACAAATTTATTTATCCATAATTTATAAAACAAATCACACTAGATTTATTTTATTAATTAAACCAATTAAATTGGTTTAATCTCCCTTTAATGGCCGGCCACCACAAGGAGGGTTAGCACCCTCTTTGGCCGGCCAAACCAACCCGAACCGGTCGCGAATTAAACTCATTTAATTCGCCCAAAAAGCCTTCAAAAGACTTAGCCATTTTTAGCTTCCATTGCGCCTCTGATTAACTCAGATTCGACTTATTTCTCTTGATCGGAAAATCCAATTTTCAACTCATTTTAAATCCCTCGGATTACTCGTAGTGCGTGTGACTAAATAGGCTTTCGATTTATGTTGGCCGTCTATAATTAACTAATTATAGAACGATCATGAGTGGCACCTAGTAGTACATCATGATCCCCAATTAATCGAAAGATCAACGGTTTGACCTCAGAAGAAATTATTCTGAAACCCTTCAGCAGCTCTACTAAATCGTGCCCCATTCCCTTCACCACCTTATACCCACTTGGTTCAGGACACGGTCAATGGTGTCAGTCCCCACTAGGCTGACTACGTCACACCTAGCCCAAGTAGTGTCTTTCTCGTCCTTTGGATTTCTAATTACTCTCATGTATTTAAGAGACTCGCACTCTTAACATGATATGCTCTGGCCAGAGGCTTTGAGTAACAATCCGACGATAGGCCTGGGTATACATCTCCTCGCAAGGAGTGGTGAATCCTTTGTAGGCTGTTCAAACATCTTCGGGCACTTCGGCTTATACCCGATCATCCTGGGTCCACACCTCCTTGGAGATGCTTGCTTAAGATGTCAAAGTATAAGTCTCCATGACCAAGATGACTTGAACACCGCAAGTCAAAGGAACATCGCACTTAAGCCGCAGTAAGATCTTCATTGACATATCTACATGTAGATTCCCATATGAAGTCTTACAGCTAGTCACTCCAATGAACTAGTTCCCTTAACTAGCATCCATGTTTATCTCCGGACATCCCAATGTCACCAGCCAGTGAGAATCAGCTGAATAGAGAATAACCCATGCTAGTCTCAACAGAATTGATAGTGTCCGTATTTATCAATTCATCGACTAGGGATATTTCCAACAATTCACATTTGCACATTTAGAGATAATCACTAGTTGTGATCCCATCACAAATTCTCTTATGCTGTGAATTGTATGGCGGACATTCAGTATATGAGTTTAAGATCCCAATCAAATACAAACATGTATACTCAAATAGTGAATTATCATTTATTAAAATAAATGTTTACAATCATAAGGCGATTGCCTTAGGACACTTCTCTCATATCACTAACAAACTCCCACTTGGCCTAATGCCAATCGCTACGGTATCCAATACCACAGGCTCTAACATGACCCTCAAACTTGCTTTGAGGCAAGGCTTTAGTTAAAGGATCCGCTATGTTCCTTTCAGTGGGAACTCTCTCAATTTGTATGTCATTCCTACTTATAATCTCTCTGATCAGATGATAGCGTCGAAGCACGTGTTTGGATCGTTGATGAGACCTTGGTTCCTTCGCTTGTGCAATAGCTCCATTGTTGTCGCAGTAAACCGGCACTGCTTCATCAATGGTTGGAACCACACCAAGTTCTGAGACAAACTTCTTGATCCAAACTGCTTCCTTTGCTGCTTCCGAAGCTGCGATATACTCCGCTTCCGTGGTAGAATCCGCTACGGTGTCTTGTTTGGAACTCTTCCAACTTACTGCGCCTCCATTCAAAGTAAATACGTATCCAGACTGCGATTTGGAGTCATCCTTATCTGTCTGGAAACTGGCATCTGTATACCCACGTATTATCAAATCTCCTTCTCCATATATTAGAAATACATCCTTAGTTCTTCTTAAGTACTTAAGGATTGTCTTAACAGCCGCCCAATGATCCATTCCTGGATCCGACTGGTATCTGCTTGTGACGCTCAAAGCATACGATACATCGGGCCTAGTACATAACATAGCATACATGATAGATCCTATTGCGGATGCATAGGGAATCTTATTCATGCTAATCCTCTCGTCTTCTGTGCGCGGACACATAGACTTCGAAAGGTTGATCCCATGCCTGATGGGAAGGTAACCTTTCTTGGATTCCGACATGCTAAACCTTTTTAGCACTCGGTCTATATATGTAGACTGCGAAAGACCAAGCAACCGTTTTGATCTATCTCTATAGATTCTAATCCCAAGGATATAGGTTGCTTCTCCCAGGTCTTTCATGGAGAAAGTTTTGGACAACCAAATCTTAACTGTCTGTAAAACTGATATATCGTTTCCTATAAGTAAGATGTCATCGACATATAATACTAGGAATACGACTGCACTCCCACTAACCTTCTTGTACACACAAGGTTCGTCAGGATTTTGTGAGAAATCAAACTTTTTGATTGTCTCATCAAAACGGATGTTCCAGCTCCTAGATGCTTGCTTCAGTCCATATATGGATCGTCGAAGCTTGCATACTTTGGTTTTATCAACCGATGTGAAACCTTCAGGTTGTATCATGTATACATCCTCAAGCAGGTTTCCGTTAAGGAAAGCTGTTTTCACATCCATTTGCCATATCTCATAATCATAATGAGCTGCTATGGCTAGGAGCATCCGAATGGATTTAAGCATAGCTACTGGCGAATAGGTTTCGTCATAATCAATTCCTTGTTTCTGACGATATCCTTTTGCCACTAATCTAGCCTTAAAGGTAACAACATTACCTTCCATGTCGGTTTTCTTCTTGAAAACCCACTTGCACCCTATGGGTTTAATCCCTTCAGGTGGGTTAACCAAGTCCCATACTTGATTTTCGTACATGGAATCCATTTCCGACTTCATGGCTTCAAGCCATTTGTCCCTTTCTGAACTTTTCAGAACATCTTCATAACTGATAGGTTCGTCATCGTCAATGAGCAACACGTCGTTCGATTCACTTACGAGAAATCCGTATCTCTCTGGAATGTTGCGTGTCCTATCAGACCTACGAAGAGGTGGTGTAGTTTTAGGTTCAACAGATAGCTCATCACTATGAATTATCGGTTGTGGGTCTAGACTAGGTGTCTCTGTAATGTCTATTGGAGTTTCTTGAACTTCATCAAGCTCAATGCCACTCCCACTGTTTTCTTGTAAAAGAAATTCTTTTTCCAGAAATACAGCATGCCTTGAAACAAACACCTTTTGTTCCAAGGGATGATAGAATTGGTAACCCTTCGTTTCCTTAGGGTATCCAATAAATAGACATTTATCAGACTTAGCATCCAATTTGTCTGATACAACCCGCTTCACATAAGCAGGACAACCCCATATCTTAAGGTGAGTTAAGTGAGGTTTCTTACTATTCCAAATCTCATATGGAGTAGTAGAGACTACCTTGGTCGGGACTCTGTTTAGCAAGTAAACAGCTGTCTTAAGTGCATAGCCCCAAAAGGATTTTGGAAGAGTTGCATGATTCATCATCGACCTAACCATGTCCATCAAGGTTCGGTTTCGCCTCTCAGATACACCATTATGCTGTGGTGTATACGGCGGAGTCCATTGGGATAATATCCCATTGTCCCTAAGATAATCTTGGAACTCTTGACTTAAGTATTCTCCACCCCGATCGGATCGAAGTATTTTAATACTTTTGCCAAGTTGTTTCTCTACTTCATTTCTGAATTCTTTGAATTTATCAAAAGCTTCAGATTTGTGTTTCATCAAGAACACATAACCGAATCGTGAGTGATCATCGATAAAGGTGATGAAGTAGTTATAGCCTCCTTGTGCTTGAGTTGACATTGGTCCGCATACATCGGTATGTATTAGACCAAGCAACTCTCCCACTGGATTACCTTTTCCGGGAAAGGGTAATTTGGTCATCTTGCCTTTTAAGCATGATTCGCATGTATCAAATGAACCGGGTTCAAATGATTCCAAAATTCCACATCGGTGTAATTCGGTCATGCGTTTCTTACTTAATGGCCAAGACGACAATGCCACGTGTAGGAGTCTATTCGATTATCTATTCGAGCACGTTTGTTGCTAACTTCGATATTGAAAACGTCACTGGATAAATCTAACGTGTAGATGCCATTGCACAAAGTTCCATTCCCATAAAGAACGCCATTTAAAGTTATGTAACAACAATTGTTACTAAAAGTTAAATGGTAACCTTTTTCATTCAAACATGAAATAGATAAATGTTCTTTATTAACGAAGGAACAAAATAGCAATTATCCAATTCTAAGACAAGTCCAGTCGGGAGCTTTAGCAAATATGTTCCGATGGCAAAGCAGCAACCTTTGCTCCATTTCCAACTCGCAAATTCGCTTCTCCCTTGACGAGCCTTCTTCTATTCCTTAGCCCCTTTATGTCATTACATATTGTGAGCCACACCCAGTATCAAGTACCCAGGTATTTGAGGAAATAGAGTGACATTCAATAACGAAGATACCTAAAGAAGATGGGGCATCGGATGCCTTCTTCTTCAAGGACTCAAGATAAACCTTGCAGTTTCTTCGCCAGTGACCCTCCTTGCCACAATGATGGCAAGTGTCTTTTGGGGTTTTTCCGTCTTTTTGGCCTTTTTCTTCTTTCCTTTATTCTGTTCTTTGGCCTTCCTCTTAGAACCTTTCTTCGAGGAACCAACTATCAGTACCGTCTTTTGATCCTGCTTCACAGAAGGCTTTACAGTCTTCAGCAGGTTGAGCAACTCAGGCATTGCAAAAACCGAGTGTGCTCAGTCGCTCAATGTACCCCAACATCTTTAACACAAACTGCGAGGCAGAAGTGCCTTCCTGCATCTTAGTGGTGAAGAGGAGTCTGGAGACTTCGAACCTTTCGGATCTCGCCTGCTCTTCAAACAACTCATGAAGATGGAAGATGATGGTATAAGCATCCATATGCTCATGCTGCTTTTGCAGCTCAGGTACCATAGAGGCTAGCATAATGCAACTCGCAAGTTCAGAATTGGTCACATGTTTCTGATAGGCCAACAATTGGTCTGGAGTTGCATTTTCTGGAGGACGGTCAGGAAGTTGATTTTCAAGGACATAAGCAAGCTTCTCTGCCTTGAGGACTATCCTTAAGTTTCGAAGCCAGTCCATGAAGTTCGGCCCAGTTAGTTTATTGGTGTCCAAAATGGAACGCAAGTTTAGAGAAGACATGATCGAGTGATTAACCTAGAAATACAAATTGAGCTTATGTGAGAAGATTGATTAAAGAATGTATCAATATACATTAATAAAATCCTATTTATTTTTCAAATTGAATAACCCTTTTTATCAATTCGGGAGATCGTAGGACATCTCCAAATAGGTTGATATCCAACCATAGATAAGATCAACCATGGCTGTGGCCATCAAGTTTTTCTTAGCTATGAAGGTAGGTAATTAAACCGATTACACATCACATATATGTAACTATCACATTATGCTATCAACTAATTGAATGTTTGCATAAATCATTGGGTTGTTAACTCATTAACAAGTATGCAACAAATACATAGCACCCAACTGCACCTCTCTTTGCATCGACCTTGGCTGTGGCACAACAAATCGATGCTCCAAGCTTAAGGCTGACCCATTAATCAAGAAATAGTTTTAATATGGTTGGAGCTCATTCAACCGTTTAGTCAGGCTTGGATGTGTCCAACAACCAAAACTAAGGATTGACCTCTGACTCCAACTATATTATCATAAACTAATTCCATGGTTTGAACATGTTGAGGTTCAAGTCGGGCATGGATGTGTCCATCAACCCAAACGAGAAACAAAACTCCGATTCTAACCATATTAATGGAAGGTGTTGCCTTAATATTTTGTAAGGGGTTTTGGGTCTCATCTTTTCTAAGCACATTCATGACATTTGTCATGACTAACGATTTCCTTAATAAAGTATGTATGTGACTTAAGTTATCAAGTCTCATTAATTGAATTAGGAACCGGATTTCCTAATTCTAATCTCATACTATATTAAAGGAATTGTTTTGGGAAACAATTTCCTAAATTGTCATAATTAATTTCGGAAATAATATGTTCAAGACTTTGATTTCTCTAAATCAAATCTTATTAAATTAAGAGACAAATCCCTTAATTCAACTACATATTATTTTCATGAAAATCTCATTTAAGAAAACTCTATAGGAAACCATTTTCCTAATTAATTTTGGAGACAACAATATGTAAGAGCATCACCTCTTAAAACATATTTTATTCATGGATTTAATTAATTACAACAAATCGTTTTCTAAGGGTGGCTCCCCGAGGCTCAGATACCCAAAGAAAAGTAATGTGTTGTAAATCCAATTGGACGGCTCCCCGAGGCTCAATCCAAATCAAACATGACAATTTCAATTAAAAATTGGGAAATTAAATTACAACAACTAACTCTAAATTGGACGGCTCCCCGAGGCTCAATCCAAAGTAAAGAATTTTGTTGTCAATTTAAAAACCAATTCAAATTTAATTGTCAATTAACTGTCCATGAATTTGTCTAGACTTTCTTAAAAGAAAGTGCCCAAAATTGCGAGATTTCGAAAATAGGTTTTCAGAATAATTGTAAGTTTCTGGTACAAAGAAAACTTACATATTTCCAAAATTGGAAAATTTCTAAAATAGAAAATTTCCAAAATTGGAAAGTTTCCAAAGATGGGAAGTTTTCACAATTATTATAAAATTTCAGAAACTAGAAAATTTCAAACGTTTGCGAAATTTCATGAGGATTTCCAAACTTTGAAATTCCTAAATCTAAAATTTATTATAATTTGAAAGTTTCCATAATTGAAAATTTTTCCGAAATTGAGATCATGACAAAGTTTTCCACAAAACAATTATATGATTAAGTCGAACACTAACCGGCTCTGATACCACTGTTGGGACCGGGTGCATGTCGACAAGGATACGAGTTCGTAAAATTCAAAATTTTTCGTGCAGCGGAAGAGTTTGCATAAAATAATTTCCTAAATTATTTTAACTTCGTATCTAGCATGCAACCTTACATTGTGTTGACATAATCATAAAATAAAACTTTGCGGAAAAGTAAACAAATTTACCAAGTACCTCTCGTAACTCGAAGTAAGGGACGAGATCCAACCGTAGCGTCCCTTGGAAGCTCCGCCTCTATTCGCGTCCACGCCGAGTTCTCTTCGGGATGACTTCGCAAAGTCACGAGTTTTGTGCCGACGAGAACTACTAGATTCTCGGAAGGCACAACTAGATGAACAAGAGAGGAAAGATAGGAAACTAACCAACGAAGTAACGGAATCGAATTCCGAGAAGAGAGGAGTCGCTATCCGCTTCTTCTTCTTCGTGTTCGGGTTCTCCTTCTTCTTCTTGAAGCTCACGGCCTCCACCACCTTGGATGTAGGTTGGGCGCCGGCCCTAGGGGAGCTAGGGTGGGCGCCGGCCCTAAGGGAAGAGAGGGAGAAGGAGAGATTAAGAGAGAGAGGGAGAGAATAATTAATCTCTTGATTAATTGATTGGAATAAGGGCTAGCCTTTGGTTCCTTTATATAGTAGCAACTCCTTTGCTAAGTCTCCCTCTAAACCGAATTAACGGAATTAGTTATAAGAAATTTATCTTATAAATTTTCTTATTAATTATTCCGTTTAAACCGAGTCTTTATTATAAACCAATTTATAATAAAACTAATTCTTCTTCTCTTTAAATTATGGAATAAATTTTTATAAGAAATTTATAAACTTTCTTATTATGGAAAAATCAATTCATAATTGATTTTATAAAATTAAAATAAACCAATTCATGGATTATTTTAATCTTCCATAAAAGAATAAATTTCTATAAATTTTATTTATATAAATTTCTTTATACAAATTTATTTATCCATAATTTATAAAACAAATCACACTAGATTTATTTTATTAATTAAACCAATTAAATTGGTTTAATCTCCCTTTAATGGCCGGCCACCACAAGGAGGGTTAGCACCCTCTTTGGCCGGCCAAACCAACCCGAACCGGTCGCGAATTAAACTCATTTAATTCGCCCAAAAAGCCTTCAAAAGACTTAGCCATTTTTAGCTTCCATTGCGCCTCTGATTAACTCAGATTCGACTTATTTCTCTTGATCGGAAAATCCAATTTTCAACTCGTTTTAAATCCCTCGGATTACTCGTAGTGCGTGTGACTAAATAGGCTTTCGATTTATGTTGGCCGTCTATAATTAACTAATTATAGAACGATCATGAGTGGCACCTAGTAGTACATCATGATCCCCAATTAATCGAAAGATCAACGGTTTGACCTCAGAAGAAATTATTCTGAAACCCTTCAGCAGCTCTACTAAATCGTGCCCCATTCCCTTCACCACCTTATACCCACTTGGTTCAGGACACGGTCAATGGTGTCAGTCCCCACTAGGCTGACTACGTCACACCTAGCCCAAGTAGTGTCTTTCTCGTCCTTTGGATTTCTAATTACTCTCATGTATTTAAGAGACTCGCACTCTTAACATGATATGCTCTGGCCAGAGGCTTTGAGTAACAATCCGACGATAGGCCTGGGTATACATCTCCTCGCAAGGAGTGGTGAATCCTTTGTAGGCTGTTCAAACATCTTCGGGCACTTCGGCTTATACCCGATCATCCTGGGTCCACACCTCCTTGGAGATGCTTGCTTAAGATGTCAAAGTATAAGTCTCCATGACCAAGATGACTTGAACACCGCAAGTCAAAGGAACATCGCACTTAAGCCGCAGTAAGATCTTCATTGACATATCTACATGTAGATTCCCATATGAAGTCTTACAGCTAGTCACTCCAATGAACTAGTTCCCTTAACTAGCATCCATGTTTATCTCCGGACATCCCAATGTCACCAGCCAGTGAGAATCAGCTGAATAGAGAATAACCCATGCTAGTCTCAACAGAATTGATAGTGTCCGTATTTATCAATTCATCGACTAGGGATATTTCCAACAATTCACATTTGCACATTTAGAGATAATCACTAGTTGTGATCCCATCACAAATTCTCTTATGCTGTGAATTGTATGGCGGACATTCAGTATATGAGTTTAAGATCCCAATCAAATACAAACATGTATACTCAAATAGTTAATTATCATTTATTAAAATAAATGTTTACAATCATAAGGCGATTGCCTTAGGACACTTCTCTCATATCACTAACAACTAGTCGACTGATATCTATCTCAATCGACTGACCTTAACAAAATAATTCTCACGGAATTATCAGTTGATTGGTCCTCTGCAATAGTCGACTGGCACTAAGCTATTCCAAATTTTAATCTTTTGAGCTGAAATTCAAAAATGCATCAAAAATTCCAGACAATTCAAAAAATCATGAA